>JABUQX010007349.1:0-44811 GCA_015478945.1 Trachelipus rathkii | reverse complement strand
AAATTATATCACCATAATCTTTACCCAAATCCTTACGTTCATCTAAAAATAATAATTCAATATCTAATTATATTAAATTCAAAATCTAGAAAAAATACAATTTATTAATATTTAAAATCATAAAAATCCAATTTTCAAATATTTACATATATTTACCTCTTCCAAAGATTCTACAAAATATATTACATAAATAATTATATCTTCAAATTGTATTCAGCACTGAACCATCTTCTCAAAACTCGATAAATCATCCCTCACCCCTCCCTTCCCTAACCCTCAAATTTTCCCATTATATTTTTACATATATTATTTAAACATCCTAAAAAATAATAATTAAATTTCAATTTTAATTATACTTATTTAGTTCTATTTAAATATAATATTATAAATATTAATAAACAAATAAAATAATTTTAAGAAGCGAGAGAGAGAGGAAGGAGAGAAGGGCGGGGTGAAAGAAAGGACCAAAGGGCCGGACCAGACCGGCAAGCAAAAAAAGAAGGGCCGAAACAAAAAAGCAAAAGGGGTGCAGAGGTGAGAGAGAGGAGAGAGATGGAGAGAGGCCAGGAGCGGAGGACGGGGCCTCCCCAAACGAGGGTGGGCACACCGGGACGGGAAAGGAGCGCGAGACGCAGAAGGTAGCGGCAGCGGGGGCCACGCGCCCAGCGAGCCAAAGAGGGAAGCGAGGATAAGGGGAAGGAGACCAAACCAAAAGCGGGGCCCGCAGAAGAGGACTGAGTGGAACTAGAGAGAGAGAGAGAGAGAGGGTGTTGAGATGATAAGAGAGAGAGATGAAGAGAGAGAATAGAGAGAGAGAAGATGTTAGTTCAGAGAGAGAGAGAGAGAGAGAGAGAGAGAGATTATAATTATAAATAAGAAAAATCGAACATAAATACGCCGCACATATTTATATTTCATATAAAATTAATATAGTCTTTAACTATATATCGTATATCATTAACCGACTTGAAACAAAAAAAATATTTATCCTAAACGAATTTAAAGTATAAAATTGATTGATATAAAGTTCAAAAAAATGGATGAGATGAGACTAAACATATGAAGTGATGGCTTAATTTTAACAAACCGGGGGAGGGAGTACGTATTGGCCAGCGCTTAAAGCAAACTGGTAAACCCTGAACAGTTTACCGGGAATCTGCAAGCCATAGTGCGTAACAGTCAGCCGGGACCCGCGCATAGCCAGCTCGCTACTCGAATGGTTTTCTTACCTCACTCTGAAGCATAAGCAGGAGGTCAAACGGTCACAATCAAATCCGCTCACTACCGGGGCCCCTAAACGGCTCTCTTTCACTTGAAGATTCATGGTTCTTTCACTCTTTTCTGTGTCCCTATTCTCGTGCTGGCGACCACCTCCTGCTAACCCATTCTTAAATAATATAATGATCCGCCAACTCAAAGGCACAGGCAAGGAAACTGGACAAGTAACCATATAGCCATAGCGTAATACCGGTTAGGCTTGTGTGGGCCAGGGGTAGGGTAGCCGAGCAGACCGACTGGGTAACCAGCACATCAAGGAAGATAAGGATAGAACCCTATATATATACCGTAAGCAGCCGGAGGTCGCATACCGTGGCCAACAAACATAGCTAACGGGTTCAGGCACGTAAATCCATAAGGAAAAAATAATAGCCGAACCAGTAATACTAATATATAATAATAAATATAATATATTAATATATATATATAATATATATATAATATACTAATATATATATATATAAATATATATATATATAATTATATCCAAATATTTTATAAGTTTTCCAATATTCTTCTAAAATTATTCTCCCCTATACCAATATCCCTATAACCTAATAAATCCCAACCTCCCCTATCCCTAACTCCATATTATTCAAACTCTTCATTCATTTAAAAAAAAACAACTCAACAAAAAAAATTTTTTAATTCTATACTTTTACAAATAATATTTAATTCCCACACATGAACTTAATGTCCAGAATCAATAGAAAGGTGCCGATTCAATGCGATCCACATCCCTTTGTCGTTGTCCATCAAGTGGGCATCCCTCCGACTATTGAACCAAGACTCCCCTAAATCAGAATACAAAAAATCTGTTGGCTCCACTACTTATCCGAATACTAATTAACTTAAACTCGTCGGCGCAATTGCGGAAACTAATATCGTCAGCAAGTACACTGAGGATGTTTGAAACCTCAGTGGAACACTTTCACAACGATGATTCTTAATGCGAGTTTTAACTGTGGATATACATCGGTACAGCCATGGCGCAAAATACCCAATACCTCCGGGCCAATCTGCGACTTCTATTCATCCAATTCTAAAGCGGACATGCCCTATCCTCATGTTCACCATTAACAAACATTACTCGATGTAATTATTCCAATTTCCTGACTTTTTCTCTAATTCCATTAAAAAAAAATACTACTACCACCGAGTTCACCCACCAGGCAGAGACGACAGCGTAACACGTCTGGACAAAACAATCTCTAGCGCTCTTCCAGTCAGATGGCAGAGCCTCGTAGCGCCTGACTCTTAAATCATCCTACTACTGCCTCTGAGCGTACTGCCCACAATACATCATTTGGATTTCACTTTTATATACAATGTCGAACAAAACCCCACTTTAAAATTGGGGGCGGCCGCCAAGGAAAAGCCGACTTTGTTCTGTACCCGGAGCAAGCGCCCAACATATCTTCCCTCCATACTACCTTACATAAAAATATGCGAGAGTACACATCAAACATTTTTTAAACTACAATATCATGACATACGGATGAGAGCCGATGGAGGCTTAAATATCCTCTACCGTCCGCAAAATTTCACAACATCGTGTTTACCCGCACACAAGATTCATCACATTTGGCGCACCCAAATCCACCCTTCATGTTCTATTTACACCCCCCGAATCGTCAAAAAGAACCCCAAACGGATTGCCAGCCGATAGGACGCGACGCCGACCATTCCCTGTTTGAGGCCAGAGCTGACCATCCACCAGCTAATAACCCCCTGAAGCCCAACCATGCAATTAAAAACGGTCATCTTACCTCCCAATAACACAATAAACTTTTTATAAACAATTTTAACCCTTACCATTAAATTCTTCCCATAAAGCCCTCAACATTTTCCTTTTCTCTATCACGATAATAAAAACATCATCTATGTCTAAATACCGCCCACAAATACTACCCACTCCTCCTACTCCATTTTCTACAACCAATTTACCTTGTATATCCAAACTTAATTTTTCAATTTTACACATAATTTTCTAACAAATGTCTGCTAGCCGTGAGCACACGACATAGAGAACTTTTACAGAAGCATGCCGAAAACAGCGAGGTTTTCATCCTCATTATTCAAAGACCATCTGTGTGTATAAAATTCCAAAACGCTACATCTCAACTATAAAAAAATTACATAGAAGAGCAGGGCTAAAACCCTGAGCACACCCCACCTTTTTATCATACCAATAACGCCTTCCATCAAAATCAAATTATAAACTACCATCAAATCCACGAGGACAATTTGGAAGATAGGCCCGCAAATAGTGAGCCCCAGGGAGCCTCCTAATAGCCTATTTCTTAATCGGCACGCAATAGGTGGTCCCAGAGCGGCAAACCCCCATAGTGGAGAGCACCCAGGGCAACAGCGCTCGTCGTGGAACAGGCCCTCACACATAGCGACACCGTGTTAAAATTTAGCACGAATGAACAGATCGGATTAACACTGGCCGGTAAGCCGGACCTCCTAGACATGGAGGACTGAGGGAGAAAAACTGAAGACCCAGCGAGCAGGGGACGTGCATCCAGGTTTAACAAAAGACAAGGGCAGGCACACGTAAAAACGTCGAATCCAGAACACGCGAAGCCCTAGCGACACGAACAGGACGCTCACACCCAGGGGCAAGAGGTGGGGAGTCGCAGCGAACGCTATAGACGTCGAACCATAGAGTCGACAAAGCGACTCGCGGAATCCAGGCCCTAACGTTGCGAAAGGCCTCCTCACAAGTAACGGCGTATTGGCACCACAAAAAAAAGATGGGAAAGGAGCGGCCGGAATGAGCCGCGGGGGCCCGTCAACGATTCGTGGGCAATTAGGTATATTGGACTAGCGCCTCCAGTTAATTTTTTAAGTATATCTAGTGGCCCACACCAAATACAACTGCGACGGAGGCCAATCACCAAAAAGTCTAAACGAGCGACCAACTCATGCCGCTAACTGTCTGCCGTGGCGCGCGCCTAGGCAGTCTCTCCCCCCTCTACGACACATTCTCGGGCTCCCGGGTCATACAGCTGGCACCGGGGTGTAACCAGGATCAGTAGCACTCTCCTACTCTTCCTCAAGAACGACCCACGTATGCAGGGCGATCGCCCTAACAACCCCGGTCTCCGGCGCGTAAAAGCCACCCCGGCCTCTCGACGCAGAAGCCTCTCTCCGTGGCGCCGACAGGGCACCTCTCGCCGAAGCCAACCAGGCCCCGTGTCCGCCGCTCGTCCCCTTTCTCTCTCTCTCTCATCGACCCACCGCGTCTCTTGAGACCCGACGGCGTGCGCGAGAGTAGGCACAGCTGGCGAGCCTACCCGCGAGGGCCTAGCTGCGTGAACCGGGACCGCCCTGACCCCACCGGGTGACGATAAAATAAAAAATTGGACCAAAAACCACACAGAGCGCGGCAGAAAACCTCCTGCGTCTAGCCGACAGTAGCTCTCTGTCCCCACCAGGAAGCTCGTCGGGGCTCCATGCGACGGCTAGGGCGACCAAGGCGGCCGCAGTGCGGCCCAAGGCGGCAGCTGCAGCAGCCCCTCAGGGGGGCGAAGCAGCGTGCGCGGCCGGAGAAGTCGGCCGTCTTTGTGCGGTTGGAGAACGGGGGCCTCTTCTCCTCTTAGCAATGCAGCCCCACTCCCGCGGCTCCGTCCAACTCGCCCTATTCCCAGTCCCGGTGGCGGTCAATCAAACGCTATCGGTGAACAGCCGATCCAAGCGCGCAGGCGAGGCGCCAAAGCCAACACAGTCAGGGCCCAAAGTGCCCCAGCAGAAGATAGCATAGGACTCCTACGACTGCCCTCAGCCCGCAAATGTACGAAGCGGCAGAATCGGCAGAGGGAAGAACCGCGAGCGGATCCCGGTCGGCAAGTAAAAGCAGCGCCAGAGACCGGGCGCGGCGGAGCGCGCGATGTGCCTAAAGCAAGAATCAAGGCCGGTGACGACAACAGCCGCCCCAATGACGACTGTGGCACGCGGATGCACCCCGCGCGCAAGAGCCAACCACCTAACATCGGGCGGTCAAGAGCCAAGGCATGAATTGACCGCAGCGCAGCCTCGGAAGGCGCGCGCTGCGCCCAACGCGGCGGGGCCTGGGACAGGAAAGGGGCCCACCATAAAGGGAGCCAAAGCGGCCTCTCTGTGCATCCGGCCCAACAGCGTAGGGGGACACCAGATGTCCTGCCGCGACGGAGGCACGACGGCGGGATGGCGCAAGAAACCGGCGCGCGCGGCGGAGGGCGAGACCGGCCGCCTAGGCGGCAGAAAGCATAAGGCGAAAACGTGAGGGACTCTCTCTCTCTTCCTCCTCCTCTCCTCCCCAACAAGCCCCGACCTAAGCCGCCAAGGTCCCGGGCGTAAGGGCAGTAGAACGGCCCAAAGCCGAAGCCGCGTCTCAGCCCCTAGCCGCAACTCCGAGAATCCCGGGCCTTCCCTCCCAGCTCGGTGGCGCTGGCACCTGACGCCGAAAGATGGCACTCCGCCCGGGACTGGGGCGGCGCGCCGACAGTCAAACCCCGGCGTGCCGAAAGCCCTCTCTCCTCCTCTTCCCTCTCTCTTCCTCCGATAAGGCGAAGGCTCACGCGAAAGGGCGGCCGCAATCGCAGCTCCGGCCGGTACCCGAAGCGAAAATACCACCGCGGCGGGGTCGGAAGAAACACCACCATGCCCACCACGGTGCGGCACCGTGGGCCTCCTCCCACAGCCGGCCGTCGCGGCCTGCGAACAAGGTCTCCTCCTCTCCCTCCGTTAACAGCGGGCAGTTGTAGTGACGCGTCCCCCCAAGCACAATGGCACTGGGCTCTCGCGAGCTTGCACCGCGCTGCTCTCCCGCCTCTGCGATCTGCTCTCGCCAATCCTGCAGTCATCTCTCATGCGTGGAGCCACTGCGCTCCGTCTCTCTCTCTCCTCCCACTCCATTTTCATACTCCAGGACCTCTCCCCCTCCTCTCACTCTCTCTCCAGTCCTCCGTGCCCGCACGGTCCCCTCTCTTGGCGCGGTGGTGTCGACCAGCTTCTTCCCAAAGACTCTAGCTCATCTTTTCTCCCATTCCTTTATTGCCACTAGCGCTTCTCTCTCTTCTCTCTCTGACTTTTGGTCCTTCATTTTCGTTAAAACATCGCACTCTCTCTCTCTCTCTCCTCTCTCTCCCTCGCTTCTCTCTTCTCTCCTATCTCTTCTCTCTTCACTCCCTCTTCCTCTCTCTCCTTCTCTCCCTCTCTCGCTCTCTCTCCTCTCTCTCTCTCTCTCTCTCCCCCTACTCTCCTCCTACGCTACCTTGGCTCTCCTCCTCCTCTCTCCTCTCGCTCTCTCTCTCTCTCGTTCTCACGCTCCACTCGCGGGCAGACCTGCTCGTCTCTCTCCGTCTCCGTCTACCTCTCTCTCTCTCTCCGCACCTCTCTCTCTCCCGCCCTCTCGGCCTCTCCAGAGACGCCGTCTCCCTGCGTCTGCTCTCTCCTACCCACACCTCCGCCCTCGGCTATAATAGATAAGGAAAACCGCGCACGAGCATATACATGAGCAAGGCCAAATAAAATGAGGGAAGAGAAAGACGATAGAGATCCGCCCATCACTAACGTAGCAGCCTAATAGAATCGAGCTCAGCTAAAGCTGATACTAACTATATAATAAATAATATATAGATACATGCACGCGTACTAAAAGGTAAGAGGCATCACGCGCAATAATTTTAAACCCTCCTTAAAAAGCATTAACACAACAAATAAAGATTAACCGCGCAGCTTTACGAGACCGGAAAATATCTCCGACCAAAATTCCTATTATTTCAAAAAACCCTATAGTACATTTTTTTAAATTACCACGAGAAGGAGAGAAGAGGGCACAAAATGAGCCCGAAAACCCACGGCAAAAATTCCATCGTCGCCACCCGCAAGCAGGAGGGCAAACCCAAAGTATACAAAGTGAGATAAACACCCAAAAAATTGAGGGATAATCTGAACTTTACCAAGATAACACAAACAATGCACATATTTTGTCAATTAATTAAGAGATTAAAATTTCAGATTTCAATCAAAGAGATCCTTCAAAAAGATTTTCTTGCTGATTAAGACGTTAGACGCTTAAGAATATCAGCATAAGGATACATTCTCCATTTCATATACCCATTTCTTCTCATAAATAATCTCGGCACCAGCTGTCCAAAAACACTCTTCACTCCTACTACCCATACAATACTTCGGAAAATCAGTCTCAGTCTATTTTTCCCAAATCATAACAAGACCAATATGTGCCCCACGAGCGATTTTCACCACCAAAGGCAACAGGCGAGGAGCGCATCGCCTTCCCTCGAAGAATTACCGCAAAGCTCTATATCGAGATGTCTAATTACGTTTAGAAGTCACTATCTACCTTTGGCGTTCTACTTACTCGAATATTGATAATCGAACAAAGACTTGTATTAACTCTCATTTATTTTCGTTATAAATATTTTACCACATTATCCTTTAATCAAACAAACTCACACGAAATATTAAGAATAACATTCATCTCACTTCCCCACTACAATCAATTATCTCAAAATCATATAAAATTTTCAGAAGTTCCATCCCTCAACGGAGTGCCGGTATTATCTCAGTACTTAGTCAATACTGCACGGATATGGGTGAAGACACTAGCGGTTTAATCACAGGATACGTAAAAAATACGAGCCACACAAAAATTATACTACAGTCCCACAACACACTGTGCCCATAAATCTTATCCACCTAGAGTCAATTCTGTCTTCACTATTTACGGAGTCCACTGACATCTTCTTTTAATGCCTTATTAAAAAGATATATTTATTGCTAAAATATTATAGCGAATGAAAGTCAATTTTGAGAACATTTAATTCTTTTAGAGTGTGACGTTCAAAATGTCCAAATAAATGAATAATTTTCAACTTAAAATTCATTCAATATTTCTATCATTCACACTATATATAACTTTTGTCAAACATCTTCTGAACATATCATAATTCTCCATTTAAAAGTCTTAATTAATTTATTCTTTTACATTCACCTTGCAGTGAAACTTCACACCTTTTGCTTAATTTTTAAAAAATATATTCTTCCCATTAAATAAAATATTCTTACATACTTTTACATTTATATCATAAATTACAACCACCAATCACACATAGCTATATTTCAGATCCACTCTCCCTTATCCATACCATTTCCATGTCTGCCCATCACCATAATGGTCAAAACTTTTAAAGCGGATATTAAAAATTCCCAAATCCCTTAATATATCTGAACAACGAATTACACAGAGGATTTTCTCATAGTGGACCTACAGACAATTCCCCAGTCATCAGCATGTATTATGTGTTTTTTGAAAAGACAAACACCTTCCGTACACATCCATTTAAAGTGAATAACAGCGCGCGTACGAGGGGATTTAGCAGATTGACTTTTTAACGCAATATTCTTCCGCAACATGCGCCAGCCCATATACTCGCCAAAACCCAATACCAATATCCCTCTATTTTTCCAATACCCCCCCGATGGAATACCAATACACGCGCATATCTTCACAATCCCCTAAATATATATAATATATATATATATAATATAATATTAGATATATATACTATATACTATATATTATATATAATAATATAATATAATAATATATAAATAAAATATATATATATATAATAATATATACTATATAATAATATAATAATATATAAATATTAATATAAATAGTATATGAGAGACTAGAGCTAAAAGCGGCAATACATACAAGGCGGAAAGTAATGACACAGATATGGTATATATCATATAGAGCGAAGTGCCTGGGGCTGAATACTGAGTAGCACATTATATAACAATTATACGAGTGACGGTATATATAATATATATAAAATATATTATATAAATTAAAGAACAATATATTTTAAAAAGAATATAATATAAAATAAAATATAATATAATATAATACATAATATATATTATAATATATATATACCGCTACTCTAACGAGACAAAACACGGCGAATATATATAAACCTATATAAGCCAATATAAAAGCATATCGCAAACCTATATGCCAGCGATCGAGTCATAATGGGCCTATACAGTGACTGTACCTATAATAAGCAGTGCTAATAGAGTAAATTAGAGGAGTATAATATCACCCTTCCCGCCCCTTCTCAAATACTTTTTCGCTAATTTTACGACGATATGTTGCTAAAGCCATTTTTACTATGATTTCTCGAGTTTGCATTTCAGCTTCTGATAATGACTCTGTAAAAATAATTAAAAAAGGAAAATAAATATAAATACTAAAGATATCAACTCACGTGCGTTAAACAAAACAAAGATTATATTGTTAATACAATATAAAAAAATATATATGAAAATTTAAAAAAACATTACCATAAATCAACCCTAAAGGAGAATGTAAATACAAAAACATCACCACTATCAGCATAACAAATCACAATACCATTTCATTAGCACTACAAACCAAAACAAACACTCATGATATAATCGCTCACAATGTCAATAAAAACAAACATATTAAACTAATATATAAATGAATTTAAAATTTATACTATGTGGATGAAAACTGAACTAAACAAAAGAAAACCTTTAGATCGAAGATACTGAAGTAAAAAAGGTAACACTTTTGAACAATATAATTCTCTTTCTAAGATTATCTAGATCCAACCTTCAAACAAGATAAAATTGCAATGAAGAAAGGCACGAGATGTCATTAAGATCATTAAAGTTACATAAAAATTCTTTAAACTAAATATATCTACTAATAAAATATTCAAAAATAAATTTATTATGATATATTACATAATGTCGATATATTTTCATTCCCACATGTATATGTCTTAAAATATTTTAAACAACAACAATAATTTTATTGCCAATCTCTAATACTTGCAATAAAATTTAAACTGTATTATAAATTACTTTCTATTATTTGTAATACAAATTAATCCACTAAATTAAAATATTAAAAGTAATAAAAACAATCAAAAGCAAAAGATCACAAAAAATAATTAAACCAAACCACACACATCAAACGTACACTCAAAAAATAGCATATACATAATAAAAAAAAGATTAATAAATAATAATTTATTAAACAGAAAATGAACAATTCTCTATATATATAGAAAAAAAATTCATTCATATATTAGCAATATGTATACCTGCATTGACTAATAATTATATATATTAACAAAAATTCATATACACGCTATAAAAGTTAGCAACAAATGAATAGTGACCACTGATATTTTATTAAGTTTCTTTTTTAGAAATTTCTAAGATGCAAGTTAAAATACCTAAATAATAATAGTAGATAACTCATCATTATTAATAGTAATTAAAAATAACAAAAAATAATAATAAAATATGAATATAAAATAAGGAGAATAATAATAATAATAACAATCTTAATAAAACAAAAAATAATAAGAAAAAGAAAAATTAACAAGTTTTATAAAAATGAAATATAAAATCTTAATTACTTTTATCCCCTTTACTTATTTGAATTCTTCTTCATTTCACACACTCTCTTTATAAATAAAATAAAAATAATAATAATAAATATAATAAAATAATATAAAAAATAAATGAATAATAATAATAGAATAAAATAAAAAAATAGAATAATTAAATAAAATATAAATAATAATAATATATAATAAAAATAATCTTGAAAAAATTTTAACAAAAAAAAGTTATCAAATAAGTAATCATTTTTATCGAATCCCACTGACCAAGATAACCCCACATAAACTAGATTCCATATTGAGATCCGTCCTGTTCCCTAAACTCAATAATTTCTAGTTATACATTGCTCAATAGAAATATTAACTTAATTCTATCTTCTTCTAACTTCTCAATGTCTATTCTACTACTTGTTTACCACGCAGTTGAATTCTCACCTTACCTCCATTTAAATTTTTTAATGATATATTATATAATATATGAATAGTATTATTATGTTATTTAGATAGTTAAATGTAATCTTGACTAATAATTATATATTAATTATAATATGAATTATATAATTAATTATTAATTATATTATCTTCCCAAACGATCAACTGGTACATCATCATAAATAAATAATATAAGAACAACTAATCAAAAAAACCCACCGTTACACCCTCTTACATCATTATACATCCCTCATCAAAAATCCACACTTAAACTCACGCTACTGAACATCCTCACTTATCTTTCAATTTTAGTACAATCCCGTACGCCAGTCCACAACAACCCCCTGCACACAAAACCCCCCATTCGAGCTGCCATATTATTGCAACCTTCTTCTTCCTCTGCAAAACTCAGATTCTCCTCCTTCACACCTACCTACCATACCACTTTCTGATATGATCCCATCCATGCAACACACTCACCACATTACATCATCTATAACAACGAATCTATCTTCCCATTCTCCACTATACCAAAACATCCAATATGCATTTCATTATCTACATTATCCTCTCTTCAGCACCACATAACTCTCAATACTTATTCCTCATTTATCAATTCTTTTCACAACCAAACCCCTAAATAAAATATATATATAAATATATATATAGTATATATATATATATAATATATATATATATAGAATATAGATAATAATATAAAGATATATATATATAATATATAATAAAAATTATATATAAATAATATAATAATATTATATAGATTATAAGATAATATAAATATACTATATTTTTTTATATTTACTATTTTAAATGAATATATTGAATATAATATTATGAAAATGATAATTCTGAATTCATTAGTAAAATTGTATTCCATACTATTACATACATGAGATATATCAAATTCACCTATTCATACATTACTATTAATAAAAAACTTTAAAATTTCCTCTCTCTCTCTCTCTCTCTAAGATATTAGGGTGTGCATGATATAAAAATAAATATATATAATAAATATATATCTATATAGATATATATAAAAAATAATTAATATATATATAAATATATATATATATATTACCTATAATATATAATATATATATATATATAGTATATATATATATATATATAATAATAAAGAATATATAATTCTTAACATATATTTTTTCACCTCCCAAATTATTTACTATGCAGAAAAACTTGAGTATCCTAATCTCAATAATAAAATGAAAAATAATAAATAAAATTAATTATAAAATAATAATTTATAATTATGTGAAAAAAAAAGCATGAATAATATAGATAAATAAAATAATAATAATAATAATAAAAAGAATGAACACAAAAGACATAACAATAAAAATATAATAAAATAATAATAATAATAATAAAATAAAATAATAATTAATAATAATAATAATAATAATAATAATAATATATAAAATAATAAATAATAAAATAATAATAAGAATAATAATATAATTTAACGCACAATATAATTAAAATTATTATGAATAAATAAACTATTTTTTCCTTAAACGATACATATCAATTCAGATTTCCTACATACAGATAAAAATATTGAACCAACTAAAATAAAGTTTCCAATTTCAATAGGAGAACAAAGGAGGCATACCCAAAAAAATTAAGAGTATAGGCTTATAGAAAATTAAAGAGAATACGAAGAGAGCATAAGGAAAACTTTACGTCGTTATAGGATACATACATCGCTCTTAGTCTAAATTTTCGTGCGCTCATTACAATGCCGTCCACGTTAAAAACATAAATCTGCTTCTCATAATCATTCCCATCTTGCTTATTCTCTCCATTCCCATCTAAGACATCGAGACGCCATAAATGCTATATATTAAGAAAATATATGGCGGCGAGTCCCGATCACCTATCCAACAATTTCCGTCACACTATGTCGACACCATCTTCAAGGATACCTCAATAAAACCCTTCATCAAATAAAACTCTAACCTCCTTGGCCTCCTACTGACAACACTTCATAATGCTGAACCAGACCGTCTATCAAGAGCGTCCTTCCATCTCTTATTATCTATCATTTCAATTCTCCAACTAAGCTATATCTCTCCCCCTAGCCAAACTTATATTCTCATTCTCGGCACAACTAACGCACTTCGCGCGCCCTCCCGGCATGTGATACATGGCACATTTCCAACCTAATCCAAAACAATTAGAGGCCCCTCTATCCTTCTAACAATCCTTACTCTCACTTATTCTATCTATATCTTTAACCTCTCTCTCAAAGACTCACTTATGTAGCCATGCTAAAAAACTAGCGACAAGCGATCCCGAGTAATAACCCCTCAACACGATGAAGACGGAACTAGTGTTGCGCACACACACAAAACCACCACTATGCAGCGGGCACATTAAAAAGAGACGACGGAGAAAACGGTGGTGGTGGAAGCCTCCGTAGGTACGCCAAATCATTGAAGAAGCGCCTATATGCACCTCGAGCCGTGCGCAACCTCCCCTCCTTTTTCCCATCCTTTACATAGTATCTACTTCGCTATTCAAGATACGTGGCGAGATAGTGGGCGCAGTTTGTGGATGGCGGGAGCGTGGGTGCGTCGTCTGTCAAGGTGTTGGTCCTGAGGGTTTCGAGAGCGGGATACTTGCGACCTACTGAGTCCAATACCTCTCATTAAGAGAGCAGCTGCTCACCCATCGACCTCCTAACTCTATACCAACTCGGATATTCCAACTCAGTGCCCATAATCTATTAACCACTGTATCCAATGTCACCCGATTTACTCAGAACCTATATCGTCTACAATATATTTCCATTGATTATTCGTACCTGTATTATAAAGAAATAACGATATCGATTTAATTCTTTAAAACCCCAACTTTACAAATCTCCTTCTCCAAAAGACCTTCAACTTCCTTCTCTCACTTTCTTCCAGCCCGCACAGATGTAGACATCACGGTGGGCCGGAAACACGGGAATTACAACAAAAAAAAATTTACTTGAAACCTTCACATCACAATTTTCTCTGTAGAATGCGGGACGCCGCAAAAGAACTGGACCGGAGGTGGTCTGGGTTCTAACTTTAAAATCTCCTCCTTTAGCGTCCCATTTTGCCCGAGACACACATCTACCAACCGCTACTCGTATGGCGGATAAGCTCTCATATCCTCGAGTCGTACTGGGCTCCCCGAATTAACAACACCCTGTTTTTACTTGTTTCATAGCGGTCAACTCAAAAAATCTTATAAACTTTCTCACTTTCCATCACTTTACCCTCTATCTTCAATCATTTCTTATCCTATCCTATATTATCCCCATCCAATCTCTAAACTTATCATCACACCACCACCCTTTACTACCTTCTACACAATATTCTTATCTTCTCACCATATTATTTTACGGGTATATAACTCCATAGTATGCGCTTATTTTCCCTTCTTTCCCACCACCTGCTTGTAAATAAATATGCGCGGACGTCCTTCATATCCTACTAATGATCCCATTCACCTTTAAAAACGTACGACTCTGCCGTATAAAGTAACTAAAAGATAGTTCGACATATGGTCACTTTTAAAAATACTACTGAATGACGCCCCCAAAATGAATAATTACCTACAACTTAAAAGAAAAAGAAACGCTGTGAGGATCCCAAATGTCGATCAACAGTGAAGCCAGCCTGTATAATCTCGCATCCCCGCAGTGTCCAAACGATCATGCAAAAATATCCCCGGAATAACAATCTATATTGGCAACGCGAGTGAGCCACAAATTTAATAATATCAAGTGCGACAAGCCACACAAGGATAAATCTTTCAAACTAATCACACGAACACAAACATAAGAGTGGCAACACACACAAACTACCAGTCAGCCTCTCTTACCACAACTCAACTCATCAAATCAAATCCTCTATCTTCATCCCCCTCTCATTCCCACATCAACACAAACACATTCACACCACACATCTATTCACTTCTTCATCTTGACGAGAGGGCGGAGGCGAGAGAGAGAGGGAGAGGCCCTGGTGGAGGAGGAGCGGGGCGGGGAGGAGTTATCTACCTCTGACCGATTACAAGTAACAAGAGTCAGACATTTCCCAAATAAACTTACTCACCACTAAGCGCTCCCGAGACAACAGTGTCGGGGCATCCTTGCAAGAAGAAATGGCTATAGTATACGCAGAGCACAGGAAACTCAACAACCACCAGTCACACTACACACAACATACAATCATTATTGAAAGCATACCGACACGATATAAGGTAGTAATTACACGATCTTAAATATTCAACAGCCGATAAATATGAAAAGGTGTAATATATGGTAAATTGTCTGAGAGAAGGGGAGGGCATAAATAAACACTCATAACGCAAGAATCACAACGAGATGACGAACATAAAATACATACCAACAAAAGGTATATATAAGGAATAGATAGGTAAGGGAAGAGGTAAGAGGGGCGTAGAAAGTATATTAGCAGAGAAAGAAAGGAGAAACAGGCATAAGTAGAGAGAAGCGGTATACTCATATAAGGCAGTATAGGAAGGGGAGATTATATATATGGAGATAGAGGGGGTAAATGTAATAATATAGGGATACTTATAGGTAATAAGGATACGAAATGATGTATAGGTAGGAGTAAAATATGGAATTGGAACACTTAAGTATATTATAGTGGGGAATAGTGAGATGATCATATATTTAAATTGACTTTGAGCAAAATTTTCAGATATTATATTTTCAATAAAATCTTACACCAGGAAATGGGCTTAAATTTTCCAATAAAGTCCAAAGCCAAAATGCCGGAAGAACTACCACGCGCATAACGCGCATGACCACTGTAAAAAACGCAAAAGAGTTAACCTGCGCCATTTTGTCCTTATACAACATACAAATCTTCCATCCCATAAATAAGAGCGGCGGCATACATATATTATGACCACTACAGAATATAAGAAGAGTAGACGGCATACCAGCGAAAGAATATAAATTAGAGAGATATATAAACAGCAGCGAAATATATATATAAAGAAGATAGGAGATATTATACACATGACAGGAGAGATACGGTATATATGCATATGCGTAGTCACCGCCCTATACACTATAATAATGGGGTAAATTATATGACACGCAAATCGGGCGCCGAAGAGCACTACAACGGTTAATAACAATCGTGGAGCGCC
Organism: Trachelipus rathkii; assembly: GCA_015478945.1. Classification (NCBI taxonomy): domain Eukaryota; kingdom Metazoa; phylum Arthropoda; class Malacostraca; order Isopoda; family Trachelipodidae; genus Trachelipus; species Trachelipus rathkii. The sequence goes on along the minus strand of JABUQX010007349.1, from coordinate 28,429 downwards.
AAAGTAGCAGAAATAAGCTCGGTCATAAGTCGCACACAATTCATTTCAAGATCTCCACAGTATTAAATTCTTTAAAAATAATTTCAACCACTGTTTATGTTTTCCTCAAAGGGAAGAAACTGCTCTAACGAAACTGTCAACCACAATTTCTTGCGCCCGCAGTCGATAGCTATTCTGCAATCATCATTATTTAATATGCAAACCTCACCTTACCATTCATTTAATACATTGAGTTTCAGGTGAAATTCCTGCTAAATATAATTCTATAATTTGCCCGTTTCATCTTTAAGCTATACACAGAGATCTTCCAATATACTTTCTACCCCACAGGAAAGAGTATCTACTAGTTTCCCACTAAGCACTTTTATCTTTTAAATGAAAGCAAGTTACACACGCATACATTCTCTTTGACGAAATAATACATTTGCATGTATTGCAGCGGTCCCTGGAACTTTTTATTTGAGGTCAACAAATAGCAGCATTAGCTCTACTTCTTTCATTGCTATATATTTTGCTATAGAGTTGCTATAGAGTTGATGTACTCTAGTTGCAAAGCTGAGCTCGTCATTGAACTACCAGATTGTATTCTTGTTTTAATTTCTACTTAATGGCATCTATCATTATTATTGGTAAGTTGGAAAAAAATAGCTTTAATAGTAGATAAAATTTTAACAATTTAAAGTAGCTTTTATTTCTTCGGTTTAGTCATGTAACCAATGATATGTATTCAAATTTATTAATAATAATTAATTATACGTCATTATCAACTTGGAGTCATATTGCATATGTAATTCAAATTTTCATTCACTTGAACACCATGTTGCCTCAGCTATAAATTTCACCTCCTATTTATTCTTAATAGGAACTCAACTCTGTTAATCTCACCGCCGCCCTTATTCTCAATTTATAACTGATTTAGGCAAAGACGATATCTGTTCTTTTGTTACAGATAAAGGAGCATCCAAATTTTATATCGTAGGATCTCGGATTGCTGCAAGTTCTGAAGATAGTTCTAGAAAGTTACCTAACTATTCCTCATCCATATTTTTTGATTTTTAATTCATTACCTTGAACTGTTAACCTCTATCCTTCTCTGGTTTCTCCGACCCACTCTTGCATTATATCTTTCGCAGGAGCATACCTTGATGTATTTTTCTTGATGATTGCCTTCTTCGGTGAATAAGGAACCCATGGTAGATTTGCATAGGTCATAAGTGAAAGGTAGCAATTTCTAAAAGCAAATCGTACACTGGTTTTTACTGATTTTGTTGTAGCTATTATGTTACGTTATTCCATTGACAAGATCACAGCCTTACCACGACCTTTCCATGTTCTCAAATTGTATTTGTCGTAATTTCATTCCGGATACTACGCTAAAAAAAATATTAAAACTCCTAGATTTTCAAATCATCATAATACATTTTTCTGAAACTTCCCTCTAATCTTTTGGATACTTCGCTAAAAATGTCAACATTACCTCCTTCTCTACTTCCTCCTTCATCGTGTTCTTCTGACAACTCTAAAGCCGTCTTAATTCTTCAAACTCCAAAGAAGCTTAATTATTCGGTCAACCCTTTGAGTTAATTCCATATTTAAACGATTTCCATGACAGCTTACTTCCTTTTCATATCCCTCAAGTGCTTCATGCTAAAATTAAAACTTCTTCCTAAAGAAGATTATATTTTGCACTTTCTGAGCTTCTAAATGCAAAAGAATGGCTGTAAGCCTTGATCGTTTGCCTTCATGCATAGAATTTATAAGGTCGAACGATTGGTTATTCACTTTGCGACCAAAAAAATAGACCACTTTTCTCAACTTTTCAATATTTGTCCCATCTAACCTTTAAACTAATTATTCCCTCCAGTTGTCGATCGCATGCTGACAGACAGATTATATTTTGATTCTAATAATCTCATCTCTCTCTCCTCTCTCTCTTCTCATCTCTCTCTATCTCTCTCCCCAGTACCTACTTCTTCTCTACTATGCTCTCTCATATTATATATATCTCTCTCTCTTCTTCTCTCCTCTCTCTCTCTCTCTTACATCTCTCTCTCTCTTACACTACTAATAAATTAATGGACAGTTATTATTAATTATCTTTTCCCTTCTCTTAATTATCTTTATATTTATTTTAGTACGATTTGTATTACACTTTTACCATTATGGTATTATATATAATATATAATTAATCTTTATAGATATAATAGTCGGTCGCTCAATAGACCTATCTATCTCAATACTAATTTATCTCTCTTAGATATATATTATTTGTATAATTAGTAGTTCTTCCTCTCGTATACCCGAGAATTATTAAAATATCTCATAAATACTTAAATCAAAAGGTGTGATTTATTATAGTTTGTTTTAAAAACGTGGATGCGGTAAGATTGTTATATCTCTCCATCGATAGATTCGATTGTTTATCTCACTACGAGAAATCGCTAACGTGGATGTTTATCGTGTATTAACACATATTAACTTTACATGTGAATCATATATTTTGAATAGTAGTGGTTGTAGTTTATGGCAAAGAGCATAATAATTTGTATAAGGCTCTACTGATTTCATGTATCATTGTAATATTGATTAATTTTGTAGTATATAAATCTATTTGCTACTCATATAATTTTTTGTCTTATATTTATTTTATTATAATAATCCTAACCTAGTTCCCCATGGTTTATAATTAGATTATTATAAAAATATAAAATAAAATAAAAAAATAAAAATAAAAAAATAAAATAAAATAAATAAAATAAATATAAAATAATAAAATAAAAATAAAATAAAAAAAAAAATAAAAAAAATGGTTATATTATTTGATCTATTTTATATATGTTGATAAATATTACTATTGTTGTTGATTCTTCATAAACATTATTTATATTTTATTATATTCTAATACGTTCAATGACTCAATGCATAGATTTATATTCAAGGAATGAATTCATTTAGGTTAAGTGCTATACTGGATTATGGTCGTGATAGGGGTTCTCAGTACCATAAACCTTTACCTGTAAATCTCTCTCCTCCTCTCTTCGTGTTACTACGTGATTTTTAGAACTCCGATAGATTTCACTCACTCCTAGTCTATTTTATTAATAAATAAGTGTTGTATTTATTTATTCTATTCTATTTCTATTATTAAGAAGTAGTACTTATGATGTAAGGTTTTAGAATAACTAATAATTATAGCATACATTGACTTAAGTATATCATTTACAGAAAACAACTAATACCATCCATAGATAGCAGTAGCAGCATATCGTCTAATAGATAGAGATCGTGTTGCTGTCCGAGCCCCTCAATTATTTAACTGTAGTTGATAATGTAAAATACATTCGGGGTATGCTTAATATTAAAAGATTCATAGTATATTTTCATGATGAGATTGATAGGAAGTTTAATATTTTCATGAATAAATTAATATTTTCAATGTTTAGCATGTTCTTCATATATGATCTATAAAAGAGAAGAGAACAGAAGTATGATTCAGAGTTAAGAAGAAAGAAGAAATAAAGAAAGCAAAGAATTAAGAAGTAGAGCTATGTTGCAAGTGAGAAAGAATTGTTAGACGAAGTAGTGTATGTTCAAGTAATGATATAGAAATTAAATAATATAAAGGGCTCGATGTAATTTGCTGAACGCATAAAATAAGAAAAGCTCAACATTTAATAATGTTTCTTAATAAAGTAAGCAGCTTCTGGGCAGAACTTTAGTCTAGACTAAATGATGCATAGAGCAATAGAAGTAATTCTGGAATAAGATAGTACTCTTTTATGGTATAGTTGCTGTGCCTATTTTACTTCACTCACGCGCACTACGAGGGAGTTTTGTTTACATATATAATAATTAATTAGTTGAAAAACTTCTTCAAATCGTTATTATCCGTCATAACTTTGTCTCATTTTTACTTGTAGATGATCACTGACTAAAGTTTCAATTTTTATTCCATCTTAAGTAGGAAAATAGTTTTTGTGTTTTATTTTTTATTATTTGTGTTTAAGTGTGTGTGATAAATAATAACATAGTGAAATAAATATATATAGATATAGATATAATTACTGGTGTTGTTATATATTAATATATTATTATATAATTAATTATAATATCGTAGGATTTTCTAAATCCCATATTCTCGAATCCTTCCAATCATGTTTTCGTATTTGAAGAGAATATAATTATTTTTAAATTTAAAAATATAATATATATGCTTATTTTCTACCTTAGAATTACATTATTCCAATTATACTAATCTATATAATATAAAGATATATCATTCCTTATCCTTTTGTGGTGAGGAGCTTGTAGGACAACATATTCATTGTCTGCTTGTCAACACTCCGAAAACACTATTGTCTAGTGTGCAATACCCGAAAAGTGGCGACAAGGAATTCAGCTTCTAATATATATAGTAGCGGTTATTATAAGAATAGAATAGATATATGACCTATGGATTTTAGTAATGATTATATATTATTAGTCATATGATATTATATATATATATATATATATTATATTTATAATATATATAATTAATATTTATATATATATAATATATTAATATAATATGATATATATATAATTATTAATTATTATATATATTAATATTATATATTATATTTTTTATATATTTATATTAATATATATATATTATTATTTATATATATAAATATATATTATATATATATATATATATTAATATATATATATATTATATATTATATATAATATATTAATATATTTATAATTAATATATATTATATATATATATTATATATATTATAATATATATATATATATATATAATAAAATATATATTATTATATAAATATATATTAATAATATTAATATATTTTTATATATTTATATATGAAGAGAGTGAAGAGATAGAGAAGATAGATGATGAAGAAGAGTGTTGAGAGCTTATTCTCTGCTTAAAAAATAACAGGATAACATATTGAGTGAAGATGTGAGAGAGAGATGATAGATAATGAATGAGAATGAGAGAGAGAGAAGAGTGAAGATATATATATATAAGAGATAATGAAATAAGATAGATCAGTTATTGAATCCTTCCTGGGAGAGGAAATAAGAAGTAATATATATATATTGATAATAAAGATGATATGAATATTATAATTATATAATAGAGTAGAGGAGAGAGAGGCCATATAAATACATAAGATTATGAAAGATACGATACATACTAACTGAAATAACATTTATTATATTTTAATAAGAAGTCTTTTGCCATTATCTAGAATGTGTTCTCTCGAATTATGTACATATGCTCATATCTCGATATTTAAAAAATAGTTCTTATAATTTTTATGCACACATTTTTATCAATATCACAGATATGATAGAGAATAAGATTAGAAGAAAGTAGGGTCATAATTCCTTATGAGAATAAGAACAGTACAAATTATAATCAGATATTTTATATTCTTCATGATAGTTGATAAAAAGTTAGTGAAATCTTTACCTACGCGCAACGTCCCCTTAAGTTTTGAATTATTTATTGAAATCTTGAGGTTGAAAATTTAATAGCTTTTTGAAACTGAGATTTGGGAAAATTCATTTCCCTTAAGCATTAGCATTAGTAAATTGATAGTAGAAGAGGAAGAGGACATGGAAGTACGCTAACTAAGATAGTAAAAATAATAACATTATTTTGACGGGAGATTGGGAGATCATGATAGATATAGATAGTCGATAGATTTGATATATATAAGTATATGAGAGAGAGAGAGAAGAGAAGATGTATAGATAGTATTTATGTAATGTATATACATTTAGTATAAATTTTGTTAGGAATGACTATTTAAATAATTGCCAAATATAGATAAACTTTTTTAAGCTAGAAAAAATTGAATAGTATAGATTTTAATAAAAATAATAGTAGATAATATAATAGTAATATGTATATTACTATATAATAATGATTAATAATAATGTCACAATAGTAAATATATTTAATAGTAAAAATAAATTAATAATGTATAATATTATATTATTTTTACGTTTTATAATTATATATTATTTGATTATATTTAATTATTTAATTATTTATTATCATATATTTATTATTATTATTATTATTTATATATTTTACTATTATGTGATATCATATACCTGCAAGTCTCTTCATCTGCATTATCTAATAGTTTACTACTGAGCCTCGCCAAATGAATATATATAAATATAATATTTCTTTGTCTTCGGAAACAAAGAGTTAGCTATTTTATTTTTTATATTCATTTCTATTATAATAAATATTTGAATATGTTATGAATACATAGTAAATAGAGGTAATATATTTCCATATATTATTATATTTTAATTCGTTTATTATTTATTTATATTTTATATTTATATTATTATATATATTATAAATTAATATATAATAATTATTAGAATATAATTATATAATATAATAATATATAATTATATATATATTAAAATAAATATATAATTAATATTAATATATAATAATAATAATCTAATAATAATAATAATATTAAATATTAATATATAATAATAATATATAAATTAATAATAAATTTAATTAACTTCTTACCGGAACTTCTTCAAATCATGAATATTACTAGTTTCTTGTTAATATATTTACATAAAGTTATATTTAATTAATGAAAAGTATTGAAATTAATGGTGATTCTAAATAAGATAATAATACAAATAATAGAAAGAAAAAAGAAGAGAGAAGAGTGAAGAGAGAAGAGAGAGGAGAGAATAGAATATAAAGGAGATGTATGAAGATAAGAAGAAGAGAGAAGTGAAAGAGTGAAGAAGAAGAGTGAGAAGAAGAATAAGATCACAAGAAGAAGAAGAGTGAAGAAGAAGATAGAAGAAGAGAAGAAGTATAGTTTGGAAGCCATTCAGTAAAGTGAGTAAAGATAACGACAGAAGATCCTAAGTAATATAAGATAAGATAAGATAAGAGACCCAATAATCTTGTACCCGTGAGGTACAACCTTGTAATACATTTCGGGTATACAAATAATACTATAAGTTAATTTTGACATAATTTAATCCATAACTAGAAAATTTTCTAACAAATCAAAATTGAAAAATTTACTATAAAATAATGCGATTACATTATCGAATTCAACTATTACTTGAACCCATTATTTGTAGCATTATATTTTTAGGCATAATTAAACATAATTTAATTCTTATATAATTAAACAAATAAATTTTTAAAAACATTGTCAGTAGCCTTATTTATAAATAAAACATATTCAAATATGTATTATTATAATATATATATATATTTAATATATATTATATATATATATATATATATATATTAATATAAATAATATATATATATAATTATAATATAATATATATTATTAATGGAGGAGAGTATAACGCATTACTCTGAAGTCGATGATAATTACCTCCTTATGTTAATTAGGTTTTCGCCTTACTTCTTTTGCGTTCTATATTCTTTACACACTCATCCTCCAGACATAACATACAATTTAACTGAGTACCTACCATTATTATATTTACTCACATTATATTCTTTAATCTACACTCCCTTATTCAAGACTAACTATCATATACTTTAAATCATATATATTTCCCACTACTCTAATATCTCCTCATATTGTTGGGTCTTAAAAATGAGATTGGCCTATCAATTAATATTCCCGTGGATAATATATTTATATGTTACTGCGTTGTTTACATTATAATAAGTATGGCGATCTCATAAGGTACTCTATATATAAGTCGGTAGTTGGCTGAGACTGCCCACTACCACATATCTCTTGCCAGGAATTAGGTCTAATATATGTGCATTGTAGGCCTCAGAGAAGGGTCTATGTGATCGCGAAGGCCTTTATTCTAATTTTTCGTGACTAATTAAAGATATATTGTATCAATGAATTCAGTGTATGAGTTATGTAGTATAATAATATAGAATAAAGTCGTGAATTTTAAAGCGATAGATTGAGTGTAATAATATAAGACTTGTTATAATTTTAGAATAGGTTCAAGAAATATTTTGATAGATAGTCTCACTGTTGACTTGAAATAGAGATTTTTGAAAGAAACTCTGTCTGAAATATATATGTATAGGTTGGTATTATTATACATATATGTCTGACGTGTGTATATTGTGTTGTGCTTGTGATATGTTGGAATAGAATGTAGTGAAGTGGAGAGAATGAGTCATGCTCAAATTGATTTGAGAATGAAGTATCAGCTTAGAGTAGATTGCTCAAGGATAGACTATGATAGGAGTAGTAGTCGTTAGATGTAGAATGTATGATGTGATAGATAGATAGTATTCAATTCTTTTATCTTTGACCAGCGTAGTTTATCTTTTAAATAATATTAGTACTATGTAACATTCATTATATGCTTAATTATCTAAGTTAATCTTGATTATTATTGTTCTATACTTATATGCTCATGATACTGGTAATGATAATAGAATAAATTCGCACGTGAAATATTAAGTGAAGATTTCTCTGATCACAATGAAAATATATGGTATAGGATATGTGTTTTTACTTCGTTCTTCCTTTTTAAGTAGGAATCAGAAATTCAAACATGTGTTTATAGGTTTATCTCCGAAGATTATGATTTCTATAGATATATAGAGATGTGTAAATGTTGTAGAGAAGTTAATTTTATTTACTCAACATTGTCAAGACTGTTTATAGATGTAGGCGATGTGGCTGGACGGTTCCACCTGTTCCCCGGTAACCTGCTAGGATATCGGCAATGTGGGCTGGACCGGTCCATGTTTCGGTTTGCCCGTTGTCCAAAATATTTCTTGTGTGGGAGACCGGCCTGTAAAACCCTGATAATTAAAACTAATTGTAGATGTATAATTCGGCTAATAGGAAAGGTGACCCAATATATATATCAATAATGAGTGTCCTATGATGAAGAGAGAGTGTTATGTGTTATAATTTATATATAAATATTAATGTGTATAGAGAATACTTTTCTATTATATAACACAAGTAGTATCCTAAGGTTATTTATATATATAATATTAAGTTACTTAGATTTTTTGTAGTAGATATAATTGGTATTATCGAAGGTGAAAAGTTATGATATGATTTATGTTATAGTGTGGAATGAAGATTTTATTAGTGTATTGTTGATGATATAATATATCTATATATGAAAGGTAAATTTAGTATTAATCAGGGACATATGTTGCCCATGTAATATTTAAGTTTTGGGAGCTGATGGAGAGGAACGGTGTAATAAAAGGTGATAGGAATGGATAAATAGAATTAGTTGATAGATAGTTATAAGTGAACATTATTTATATATAGGTATAAGGATATAAGTAGTTCTAATAGGGTCATTCGCAGCAAATCCAGTGGAATGTGAACAAGTCTTGAAACTGATACAAATCTGGGAGAATAATGAAGTTGATAAGCATATTGTAATATGACAGAGCAAAGGATATATATATTATATATATTCGTGGATTGCTCATATAAAGCTGAGGTAAGTTAAGAATTAATATTATAACATGTGATGTAGGCTGATAATGAAGATATAGGTGTATGTGCAATGCTCCTCAGGTTAAAATATAAAAGGGTAAGTCAGTGGATGAATAATGTACTATAGCCTCAAATGATGAAAGTTTCTCTCAATAAATATAAGATGCTTTGAATTATATAAAGAGAAAACTAAATACTAAAAGGTGCAAACTTACGAGGAAATGAACATTTTGGAATGAGGATGACTGGATCTTTGACAAAGGGTACATAGGAAGGCTCTTCGGAAGGAAGCGCCGAAAGGTAAGAATGAGAATAAGGAGAAACTTGCTTAGATAATGAATAGGGATGGTGTTTTGTATCAACTGATAAAATGTGAGTGAGGTGTGTGGATAAGAAAGCACTTCAGAAAAATCTGTATATAAGTAGTTAGCGTAATGGAAGGAGGTTGAGTTAGTAATGTGGTGGTAGTTTTGATGAGTGCTGAAGAAGAATAGGTTAATTTGGGTGGTTATGTTCTTTCACAAGGGGGTAGGTAAAAGATAAGGGATGATAAAGATGAGAGGTATATATGCAGGGAAAAAGTAGAAACTACATAGTAATAAATTGAAATTACTGTGAAATGAATACAAGATCGGAGGCGAAGTTGGTGATATAATGGATTATTGAGTTGTGTAATAAATCGTTTTAATATATGTGAGGTTATATTCCGAGTGAGTTGGTAGATGAGTAGCTCTCTATGATATATAATTATTAGTACCCTTAATATTAAGGATAGAAGATATTAAGGGGAAACTGTAGGATTTATAGGTGAAAATTAGTTCTATTGAGTGTTTGTTAGGCGTAAAGACATTATAATTGAATATTTGGTTGATAAAGAGTGAGTCGAGTGATTGAAAGAACTGATATGTAAAGAACATAGGGTATCGTTAGGTGATAGGTATATATGAGATTGTGTGAGATAAATTATGTACATTGAATATACAATATGATGAGAATATAATGATGAGAAGTAAGAATAAATATTATTTAGATTTTATATTGGATTTGCAACAAGGTATGATAGGAAGTTATAGGGAAGCTCTTATATGCAATGATGTTGTGTTGATGTGTAATAGTTGTTGTGTTGTGTTGTGTGTACGGTGGTTGTTCTGAGATGAAAGATGTCGAGAGTAATATATACGTTATGTGCTTTAATGGACGATAGTCGCGAAATGTTCTCGTAATGTAAGATATATATATGGCATTTCAGATGGTTATGAGACCTGCTGTTAGGGTGTTCATAGGATTGTTGTTACTCCATTATAGTCGGTGCTACGTGAGGCTAGGCATGAGTTCTCAGTGATCCTTAGTTGTATTTAAAGAGATGTTATGTTTATAGAATGAAGAGATATATGAAAAGACTAAATGAGATGAGGTGAACATGTATGTATGTTTTTTAAATAATTTTAATTTTAAAAGATTCTATTTCTTATAAGATTAACAGTAAATGATTAGTTGTACTTATTATTTAGATTAGAATAGCGTATAAGTGAAAAGAGGAGAATATTTACCATAACTAGTATTTGAAGGTAATATTCTTAATGTTATTATTCTTTAATTTTGTAATTCTGAGTAAATAGTTTTGAAATAAATGTGTAGAAAGATTTAGTGTATTAATGTGAGAGGAGTAGTATAATATAGTAGGGGTTTCTTATTCTCCCAAGCTGTGATAATTGATGTTACGAATTAGCTCACAAAAACGAAGTGAGTATAAGAGTAAGGTTTACATAGACGCTAGTGAGTGAGGCTCTCAGTCTCTCCTACAAACTCATTATAGAAAAGTATACAGTTAGACATTACATGAGAAACAGCATTGTAGAAACGATGTCTGAAGCATATCAAACATAATTCACTAGGAACACCAACTAATATGTTGACTACACACATAGAAAACAGGAAAAGAATGATAAGAAATAGTCTCGTGTAATGCATTTTGTTTATGTTAGTTTTTATACGAGATTAGATACAATGAAATCACTTATATCAGAGCGGGGACACGTAAGAGCACTTAGTGGAGTCTGTAGATTCATTCTATGTATTATGGTTGTTACTGCTCAAGAAATGTGTAATAATTTCTCTATGAAGGTGCTCGTACGATTGTTATAATTGTTTGATCGTATAAATGATAAGATTTATTATGTGGTTCTTTATGACCTATGATTACTGACATAGAGATTAGAGTTAGGGTTAAGTAGAAAGTTAGAGTGTGTCTTAGGTGTTAGAGAGTTACTATATCAGTAGATGTGTGTAAATGTTTACATTGAACTAAAGTGTCTATTAGGAGGATTCTCAATTATTGTTTTGTGAAGGATGATTTAGGTATTCTTTAGGTTTGGATTTATACTATAGATCTATAGATTATATAGTAAGCTTTAGAGTTATTCTAGTAGTTATACGTTATTTTTATAGTGCTATGGTATTTCTTAGGGCTTAGTAGTACTTAGATGACTCTAAAGTAAGTATCATGGTATAGAGTTCTTAGAGCTCTCTAGAGTTTCCTTTAATAGTATTTAGAGATTTTTTAGGTCTTATGTTTCTTTGGTATTTAGAGTTACTTATGAGCTTATGTAATTTCTTAGAGTGTTTAAAGTTACTTTAGAGAATTAGAGTATTCTTAGAGCTTTATAGAGTTTTAATTAAAGTTATGTAGATTACTTATAGGCTTGAGTTTCTAGAGTTTATGATAAATAACTTTGATTGTTTTTAAACATTCAAAGAATAGAAAGATTCCATAGAATTTGCTTCGATATTTTTTGTTCATAAAGGATAACATTGCTTTTTTTTTTACTAATAATAAGTAATTCTTATAAGTAGATTAGTGTTCTCTCATAATGATGTAACTAAATCAGTCAGAAAGTCTATCATATATCATCCAGTGCTTAATTTATAGTAGCGTCCGTTCATTCTTGTATGCGGTGTGAAATTTGGTTTAGATATCACACACTTTCCATGTCTTTATCTATATAATATATCATCAATATATTAAGAGATTATTTTATATATACTATATTTATTAAAAGTTTATGTGAGTCGAAGTGTATTATTTGGATTAAACGAATTTCATGGATTGTCATTTTTATTATTTGAGCGTACTAACTCTAGAAAAATTTATTATCATAACCAACCGCTCTCTCGGTTGACGGTTTATGACTATATATAGGTATCTTTATAAAATATTTTCACAACTGCGCGTATGCGGTTTCGATTGCGGTAATTGATGCAAAATAATAAATAAATTTTATATATTATCATTATTGCTTTGTTTACTACTACGACTACTATCATTAACTAATTAATTATATTGTAATTAATTATACAATAATAATTTATAAATAAATTATTTAATATAAAATATATAATAATAATCAATATTTATTAATAATAATATTATAATAATAATATTAATAAATAATTATTAATTATAATAATATTCATAATAATAATAATTAATTATTAATATATAATAATAATATAATACATTATATTATATTTATTATTTAAAAAAAAATTAAATATAATAATAATAATATATAATTAAATATTATTGAAATAATATTAAAATTATTGATATTCATATATTAATAATTATTAATTAAATATTTATAATGGATATTGTATTTAATAAATTTTAAGTTAATATCTCCTCTTTTGAAGTGAAATAGTGTGATTATGCTGCTAATATAACTCATCTCTAGTAATCTAATTCATTTACTCACTACTATCAATAACTATATCATTCTATACTACTACTCCTCAAATACATTACATCATCTCATCTCATTTATTTCTCTCTATCGATCTCTATCTCTATCTCCTATATACTTTATTATTATAATTGTATAATCTACAGAGTGTGTTTAATCCAACTATTGACTCAAATTTACTTCCACTACCTTAATAGCATAATAATCGGCTCACTCTCACCAAGTCATATGAGTTATAAAATTAAACATCTGAATTCAATCTATTATATTTTCCATAATAATAACAAAAACATTGCATCATTTTACACCATGATTAGATTTGATTTACAGTATCTGTTATTTTAATCTGACAACTACTTTTGATGTGATTCATCTCCATTTTCTGGTGGATTTACAATTGTGATTATGAGTCCTTCCTTGCATTTTATTATCTATTTAATATTATCATTCGTAAGAAGAAGTATTAATATGAAAAATTACATAATCTTCTATGAGGCTGATAACTACAAAATTAGAAACATCAAATGCTGAAAAGTCTTTCTTATAATAATTATAATTTATTTATATAATATTATCTATTATTTATTTAATTATTATTTAATTATTAATTAATTATAATTATCTTCTCATAATCTATATATAATTATATATAATTAATTATATATATTAATTATAATAAAATATATAATTAATAATTAATATTATATATAATTAATAATTAATAATTATAATTATAATTTTATAATATATAATTAATGATATATTAATTTATTTATTTTATATTATTATTTTAATTATTATTATTATTATTATTTATATATTAATTATTTTAATTTATGTATTATTATATTTTATATATTAATTATATATTATTATTATTATTATTTATTATTATATTAAGTAATTTTATAATTTATTATTAATTATTATAATTATTATTATAATATAATATATTAATAATTAAATTATTTAATTAATATATTTAATTTATTATAATAATATAATTGATATATTAATAATTATACATTATATTAATATTATTAATAATTATAATATTAATATAATTTATATTATATATATTATTATTTAATTATTAATTATTTATAATTAATTATTTATTTTATTTAATTATAATTATTATTAAATATATATAATAATATATAATTTAATAATTATAATTATATACTATTATTATATTATTATTATTAATATATTATTATTATTTAATATTATTTATATATTATTTTTTAATTATTATTTAATTATTATTTAATTATGTTATATTATTATATTTATTATTTAATTAATATATTTACCTTTATAAATTTTAAATAAATTATTTACATGTGATCATGCGAAGAGTATCTTCATATGTCCGTCTCACTTCCAGTGCCCTCGCTGTGTTATGAGCTAGAGGAAGAAGAATTCTCCTTGTTTTACCTAGGGTGCGGAACGAGGACCCATACACAATGCACAACACCATCCACTTTCAGTATATGAATTTATTATATGTTATGTGATGGTAAAACTGGAAAGTTATGAAGAGGTAATAAAAGAGAAGATTATGTTTGAATTGATGAAGCAATTAAATAATAAAGTGTCGAATAACTAAAATATGTAAGGTAAATACCCAATAAATAGCATATTTCGCATAATTTTATCTATATTTAGTTATAATATTCTCATCCTTTCTCTTTCATTAATTAAATCCAGCACTCAGCTTAGAAAAGTTTTTGTAGTAATCCATCATGATTTAAAAAACTCATCTAGTAACCAACTACCATCATCTTCATATACTCTACTTGATAAATCCATATGTTCGCTTCACTTACTCACCAACTCAATTAATAGAGGATATCTTCAGGATCTATCCTTTTTTATATTTATTGATATATTTTTATTATTTCTTTCTCACATAACACTTTATTTAAACTCTACTTACTGTTTATAGTAATCTAATCACTACTTGAAGGATTAAAATGAAGCATTACATGTTTTACTAAAAGAGATTGTTGCTTAGATGTTGAATATGTTTGCTATATTTCTACTAGTTATATAATATCTATTAAGGATGTCTGTTAATAGATATAATCTTTATTACATTTTCTTGAAGAGATAAGTATTATCTAAATATACATAATATTGTTGGCTTATTTATTACCTGATAACTTCTCCTTCTCATAACATAAGATATATCACGTTGCGATGGTATTAAAATTACCAATGACAATTTCTCCTTTCCACATAATAAATCAATAATCTCTCGATATTATATTCCGTAATATATATTATAGTTTGTACTAGATATAATGATTTATAAATTATCTCACTTCTTTCATGTCTCATTGAAAGTTCTGAGGGTCTGATGTAGTATTTTTTAAATACGGACACAATAATAATAGGATATATAATAGTGGAAAGGCTACTGAGTTTACTAAGTTAAAGATCGGCACCCACGAATGGATAAGGCATAAACTTTAGTAATCATCTTCAAATATGCGCTCTACATCAAGAGATAATGATATCTCTCCTAAAGATTGAGACTAATTGAATAATACAAGAGAAACGGTGATTGATATAGTTCTGAGTTCTATAAGATGAATTGAAGTTAAGCCTAAACTGAATGGTCCTTCTTATTTTATAGTGAAGAGAAGAGAATGTAGTGATAGAGCGTAGTGACCAGAGGATGAGTGAATGTGAAAAGAATGAGGTTGGATGGTTAGGAGCATGAGTACGCAAAGAGAAAGTTGGAGGAGGAGAGGAGAGAAGAGAAGAGAGAGAGGAAAGAGAAGAGTAGAGAGAGAGAGAGAGGAAAGCCAAGATATATACAGCTAAGAAATTGAGACTGTCCTCACGGCCGCAGTTTGGTGAGAGAGAGAAGAGAGAAGAAGAGAGATTAATTGATGGCAGCAATATCATACTAAAAGAAATAGAAGACCATCTATAATATAATATAATTATATAACACGTGTATTAAGAACTGTTACTCTACTAGCTGAGTTGCTCGTTGATGGTTAGTGATGTATACTCATGATGTAAAATCCGATATGTTTGACTGGTATATGCAAATTGAGGTTGTACAGATTAGCTAGTTTTCAAAATTAATGATGCGGTATTGGCTTATATATCCTAGCATATTTGGTAGGTTGTGGTGCGGGTTATTCGTATTTCATCTCACTAATATATAAATTTATATATATTAATATATATATATATATATATTTATATATATATATTATATATAATTATAATATATTAATATTATATATATATTAATATATATATAATTATATATATATATTATTAATATATTTAATATAATATATTAACTATATATTATATTATAATATTTATAATATATATATAATAATTAATATATATATTATAATATAGCTATATTAAAATAATTAATAAGTATATATTAATAAATAATTAATCTTTATATTTAAACTTAGAGTAGCAAAGGAGTATATGTTTATAAAATGTGAATATTAATAATGGTATTACACTACCTATAGTATAAAAAACTTTACTCACTCGGCAGAATACTTATGTATGAACCGACTCGCTACCTATAAAATGAAGCTCAACGTGGCTTTTATTTGATCATGAAAGAATATCTTTGACGTTTGTTCATAACAGCACAATTAATCTATACTTTAAATATCTCATCTAAGTAGTGTGTGGATAACAGGTTTCCACTAATAAGATAGTTAGAATGCTAATGCTGATCTTCTAACGTATATATGAAGAACAGAGAAGACGCACAAATATATTCGAAGCAATTCTGGATACTTCTTCTTTTGATGTTTAAAAACTCAAAGTATGTCTAAACTCCTAAGAAACTCAAGCCTAAGAAACTTTAAGCTTTAATTATACTCACATTAGACACATAAGATCTCTATATCTATATATTTTTTTTAGCGATATAAGTATCAATACCTACTTACGTTACCTTTCTCCTATAAATCAATTAATAGACAAACTTACTTAATTCCTCTTATAATAAAATCTATGAACTTATAACTGATTAATCTTATGAGTCTCTAAGTATTATACTGCAATATACTAAAAAGATATGCTTAAGGTTCTCATCATTGATTAGGTCACTAAGCAGCTAACAAATGGCCTAAAGCCATGAAAAAAGTCGTGTACTCTTTAGAATCCTCTTAAAGAGCAGATATTTCTTTATAGTCTCAGCTAGTTATCTCTATACTCGTTTAATATCTCTGAAATATTGTAATTGTATCTCTATAAGGCTCTATTAAGTACTACTTATATAAATTTTAATGAAATCTCATCTAATAGCTCTTTATACTATAGATAAACATCATAATCTTACTATGTATATATAAATGATGAAGCTATATGAGAAAGTAACTTAATAACTTAAGTAACTTAATAACTTAATATCTCTATATGTAATCTTACTTATAGTAACCCTAAGGATCTAAGTTAATACCTAAATCTTATTAAACAACTCTCTATAGCTCCTAAAGAATTACTATAATTCTAAAGAAACTAATATCTATAAGTAATCTGACACTCCTCTAATATTGCCCCTCCTTGAAAGTGATTTATTTGTTAAACGTTATATAAAATAAAAAAACCAAGTAAAAAAATAAATGAAATGTATAACAATAAAATACCCTTTTATTCTTAATTAAGTCCTGTGTGTGTGTGTTTAGTATTAGTTATGCATGCGAAGATCTATCTTAAGTATTCGAAGTATCCGGAAATAAATGATTCACTAACCTGGTAAAGATCATTTCTTTAATCCCCTTAAAATTAGAGCCCTTGGGCTTCAAACACACTTAGATAAAAACGAGTTTGCCATTAAATCTGAAAGACATTGTTAGAAGGGTCGCTCAACCCTGCATTCGTATTAGTCGCATAATTATCGTACACTGCTGTCTCGTGAGTGAGATCGTGGTGTGTGTGGTGTATCTCCTGTGTTTGGTGCATTGTCGGATGATGTAGATGAGATCCTGAAGTCACACTCTCGATGCTCTGTCGTTGTGGTAGTGGGAGTATATTGTGTGTGGTGTAATGACACCTGTTACGATCTGATGTAATGCTCTCAATTATCCTATAACAGTCTCTGGGTATTAGAGATTCTAAAAGTCCATTTACTGATTACTGAATACAAGGTAGAAGAATGGATAATAATTTTTTTAAAATGTATTTAAAAGTATTTGGATTTAGAGTATATTATTGTTGATATGATTTTATTTTTCTTTTTTTTTTTTAGTTTTTTTATGATAGAAGGTAAAATGTTGAAACCTTTAAGCTCTATGGTAAACTCTTCCGCATTTTATTAAGAAATAAAATGTATTAAATAAAAAAATTATCAATCAACATGAGAAGACGTTTGAAATGTCCATTACCATTCTCTAAAAGTTTATTGCAAATCTATCCGAATCTCTGTAGATGGTGTTCCTTTGCTACTGCTGCTCTCGCTGCGCATCCACAATTGTCTACAGTTGGGATTAAGTCAAGGAAAAACACCTAATACTTAGCTTGATACCATCGCATGATATTTTTGTCCTGATAGTGTTATTGTCTGTTCATTGGGGATCTTGTCTAGGATAAGAGTATAAATTTAGCTTACACTGGATGACTGACATATGGTTTACTGTAACACGCAGGTTCGGTAAAGCCTATCCTGCAAAATACTAGCCCAGGCTATAATTCAGATCATATATACGTTGTTTCTTATTCTAATCACGCAACACACGCACACTTTACAAACACGACTAACTTGAACAGACACAAAACCTCCACACCTACGTATCAACACTTCTGACTATCCATCGTGAGACGCTTCAAGGTAGTGACTTTTCCATTTATTCCTAGTTCTGAATACACAAGTTATATTCGACACAAAATTGGCTGACACACCTCGAGAAATCCTTCATTCATCCTCACCAGTAAATTCATAATTGAAAACAGAACATTGCATAAATAATTATAATATAATAATATTTATTCATATATAATTATATATAAATTTATTATATCATATTTATATATATTAGATATTATAATATAAATATAATATATATATATTATAATAATAATATTATAATAATATTTATATATATATATATATATATAATAATTAGATATATTAATATATATATATATATTAATTATATAATATATATAATATTATATATAAGTTAGTTATATATATATATATATAATATATATTATATATATCAGGTATATATATATATATGTTTTGCATTTAAAATATATTTTTCAGCGCGATGAGTTTTTAAATTCTCAGAATGTGGTTGAAGACTTATATCTTAATATATATATATATATATATATATATAATATTCTATATTTAATATCATTATTAATATATATAATATATATATATATACTATATATATTAATATATATATTAATATATATATATATATATTAATATATAATATATATATATATATAATATTATATTATAATATATATATAATATATCTATATAATATAATGTATATATAATTACTATTTAATAAAATAATATATATTATATATATATATATATATTAATATATAAAATAATATATTAATATATATTATATTATAATAAAATATATATATATATTAATATATATATATATATATTATTATTATATATAATATATATTATATATATATATATATATATTATATATATATATATACATATAAAGTTCCATATTTGATCTTCATTATTGTTGATTCTTGTTTTTCCATTGAATATGAATTCAGTTTTTATTCAGGGGTTTACAGCCGAGTGCTTTCCCAAAAAATATATTTTGACAACGTTGCACCGAAACAGTGTGAGCCGGGTCAGCCCCACCATTGGATCTCCTAGCAGGATTCAGCCGACAAGGGTTGTTATGAACTACTCACTCTACCGCGTATCAAGCCCCACCTCGTTAATCTTCTAAGCTCAAAGTAGATTAGTTCATAGTATAGTATAATAAATTCAATCCAATAATAAATAATCTATTAAATTATTATGATAAATGAAATAGCCCTAACGATTAATCTTTAATTAACAATTAGCCTCATCTGTTATATTATTAATATAAGACAAAATATTCAAAAAGAAAGTAAAAAATCCTTATAATTATCTCTTAGAGTGTTCTAAATTTACTGGACACCAATATTATAATTTCTTAATCGTATGCTCTTTTTTTCTTATGCATGGTCAATATTGTGTTGAAAATGTTACTATAATAAAATGCCGGACTAGGTACGACGATTACTCTCTCGCTTAAATAACCAAAAAAATTTTAGTCTTGTGTGTTGTGTTATAAAATATTAATTTAATAATTTCACAAACATAACTCTTCGTTTTGCGAGCTCGAATCGAAAAGAACATCGTCAGTTCAATGAGGTTTCTATATAGGTGAATCACAATCTATTGGACTAGGAATACATCTTTTCAATTAATTTTTATAGATAACGATCTATCTATCTCTGAAATGACTTCTAATCTTACTCTATCTAATCTATATAAATTCAATAAGTAATTTTTAAAATTAAATTTATTATAAGTTATATTTACTATAAAAATTATTAAAGTATGACATAAATTGCATCTTTCTATAAGTTGTACTATACCCACTACGGAAGTCAGGTAAGAAATAAGTATTGTTTTATTAATTATTTTTGTGATTTTTGCGTTGATTCTATGTACTGCGTCATGCATAATATTATCTATTAATTTCTTCACTTAGCGTTGGGAAAGTAAGAAACGATGTCTTCTCAAAATATGCTTAAGAAAATGTCTTCATCCTTATTTGACGCTAAAAATATTCATTTTAAAATAAGGAGCAATGATCATTTTATCTAAGTATAATTATCAGGAACAGTTTCCATATATCATACTCTAGTGTTGGTGACTGCAACGTAGCATACTCAAGAATGGAATAAAATGTAAGGAGAATAAATGTATGAGTTCGTTAGCTCTTTATCTCATTGATTAAATTTAACACTAATTTTATTACTCTATTCATTAATAAATAAGTCATTTTGAAGAAAATAATAGAAATGTTAAAGAGCCAAAATAGCTTAATAAAATTTTTTTAATAAATCGTTTTAAGATAATTCATCTTAGATTTCTCAACCTAATCACTGTGCATTTAAATTCGCAAATTTATTAGCTCAAATTTATATAACGTTTAATAAATTAATTGGATGCGCTTATATGATGTCTAATATATATAAATATCTTAATATAAATAGACTCTCCACAAGCTGTTTCACTCACTACATAATTTATAAATTTTCTAATGTGGTAACTATACTTCGTTATGCATAAATAATTTCTCTATAATGCTAAATTTAAAGAATGATTTAACTGATATGATAATATACAATGCCTGTACTGGAATATTTTTAACGTATTACAGAGTGATATAAACTTATAACTCTACTGCTTCTCCTACTGCTATTGCTTCTGCTACCTAATCATAATATCCTTCTCCTCTTCAGGAAACTCTACTGATTTGTACCAATGCTTCAATAATTTTATGTATTAAAATTATCTCCTTCATAGTCTTCTTAATTTAATTGTGGTTTAAAACCAGGTATGATGTAATAACACTCGTATAAGAAAAATCATATGAATAAAATCATTCTTGATTTTTTTTTATTTCTTGATTTTTATTAATATTTTTTCGATCTTAATTATAATATTTTTTTTAATTTTTTTTGCTTATTATTTAAAGTGTTATTTAATATTTTTCTAATTAGTTTATAATAAAAGAGTTAAATAACTTATGTATTATTATGTTATTAGTTTTATTTAATATATTATTTTACATCTGTCTCTTTTCTGAAAATAATATTCTATATTTATTATAAACATTGTAAAATTTAATTAGGTATATATATACCCAATTCGTATAATAAGTTAATAACAATGTTGATGTCCTTATACTGACTCCTAGTGAGAATCATATTTTTTGATTTTATATATTGTCTATAGAATTAGTGTTTATGTTTAAAAATATATATGGTAGAATTATATATTATCTTATTTCATCTCTTGATATAGTTCATTAAAAATATATAATCATAAGTCGGTAAGTTATTAAAAAGTATTTGTCTCTACACAAAATTTATGTTTCGACTAAGTGACGTCACCTTTTGTAAGAATAGTGCTGAGTAACATATATATAACATAAATAAATCAAAATAATCATTAATAATATACGAAAATAAGATAGAACAAAGAGAGAGAAAGGTTCACTCTACTTCTCTCTATTTCTATCATTTCTCATATTCATTATAATATATATATCTATTACTTATCTTTCTTCTTCTTTTTTACTTATCATCTATTCTTCTTCTCTTTATTCTTCTTCTTATTCTATTTATCTTATTTTATTTACTCTTTTACTTCTACATTTACTTGCTTGTTACTCTTTCTATATTCTTCTACTTCTTTTTTTCTTTCTTATTCTTCATCTTTATAGATTATTGTTTTTGTTTTTATTTTTTTCATTTTCAGTTTTACGTGGTCTTTATAATTTGTAAGTTATTTAATAAAACAAAGACCGTTATTTTTTGTTTTTTTGATTATATATATATTTGGATTGGAAAACGTTTTATTTATTTTAATTATTACAAATAGTGTATATAATTATATTTATATATTATTTATTATTAATATATAATATTATTTTTTATATTAATTTTTATATATATTTATTTATTATAATTTTATTATTATTATTTTTAATTATATTTTATTATTATTATTATTATTATATTATTTTATTTAATTTTATTTTTTATTTTATATTCGACTTTACGATTAATTAATATTAAATTATTTTAATCAATTATATTAACAAAAATAATAAAATTCGTACAAAAAGACCCTCAAATGACTAAGAATTAAATATATATATCAATTATTATTATAATTATTATTATTATTATATTATTTTATTTATTATTATTATTATTATTATTAATTATTATTATATATTTATTATTTATATTTTTAATTATTATTTTATTGTTGTTAAAATAATTAATAATAATAATATAAACAATAATACAAATATAAGAATATAAATAGATAATATAATAATATATTAATAATATATATATAATATTAAATATATTATTAATTAATAATTATATAATTAATAGTATAATAATAATAAATTTATTTATATTTAATATATATTATCTATGTATATTATTTAATTTATATATAATTTAATTATATTAATAATTATTTATAATTATTATTTATATTATAATTTATTATATATATATATTAATATATATATTATATTTAAATTATATTTAAATTAATTATAAAGAAACATAGAAACAAGAAAGTTCCTATTATGATTATTTTTTTTTTTACGAATGTCACGAATTAAAGATTATTTTCTTCTAATTAATATTAAATTGTTTTTACTTAATAGCTGGAGTGATTCCTAAATTGTTAGAAAGGCTATTAATAGATAGTATAACTAAACAATTTGCACTATCATACTCTCTCTACATCTCTCTCTTCTATACTCTCTCATCTCTCTCTCAATATCTAGTACCATGTTCCCGACATTGCTGAATTAGTCTCCTACAATTTTTTGTCGAAATGAATTGAAACAAAGATGGTAGCAAAATTTAATTTTTCATATATTATTATAGGGTATTTTCTCACTCGTGATATATTTATATTTTTTTTTAGGTTATTTATTTTTTTATTTTGATTGGAAATAAAAGATTTCTTTTTTAATCTTATTAGTTAAAATAGAGTAAATAAATATTTAATTGTTGTTGTTTTTTTTAAATTTTGAATGCCTCATCTCTCTCTTCTAGTACTAGTACTCATGTCTGATATTATATTAGTATATTTATATATATATAATATATACATATATATAATTATATAATATATATTATATAATTATAAATTTTTGTATTTTTTTTTTTTAGTTTCTGATTTTATTTTTTAATATATATTATAATTTCTATATATATATATATCATATATATATATATAATTATATATATTAAATATATATATATATATATATATATATATATAATATTAATAATATATGATATTTAAATAATTATATATATATAATTTATATAATTATAATTATATTTTATATATATACACACAGATAAATATAATATAGGGGGTAGTATATGGTAATAATAATATATTAATTATAATATAATATTAATATATATTAATAATAATATTAAATAATAATTATATATTATAAATATATATATAATATATTATTATATATCATATATATACATGCATCTTAAAACTCCTTTCCAACCATACAACATTATAAACACACAATGAAATATATTTTAATATATATATTATAATATTAATTAATATATATATAATTAATTAAAATTTGATTAATATTAATATATATATAATTATAATAATTAATATATAGTATACTATATTTATAAATATATTAATCTATATATATAATTATATATAATAATATATATTATTATATAATTAATATATATATAATATTATAATATTAATTATATATATATGATAATTATATATATTAATACTTTTATAATATAATATATTATATTATATATATTATTATATATATATATTATATATAATATATATATTAATTATATAATAATATTAATATCTATATAATTAATAATATATTATATATATATATTTACTATATACTATAAATATAATATATAATATATATATTAATATATATATATATATATATATATATTATATATATAACTATAATTATTATATTGATATATAAATATATAATATATAAATAATAAATAGGCTTTACAAAATGAGCTATTAATAGTCTTATTTCTATATTACTATTAAATACCGGCTATTATATTGAACGCGAATCCTTATGTCCCAACTTTTCGTAGTTATTCTTCGTCACACTAGAAAATATAGTAGTTTTTCGATGTATGTTTAAGAGCAATACAATGAAATTAGTATAGTCGAGACGAGAAGTACTATACTCATAAAAAGGTACCTATAGTGATATTTAACATCTCTAATTAGGATATTAGATTTATATTGAGTAATATTGTTATTAAGGGAGAAAAGAATAATTTTTTTTTTTATTTAAAAATAATTACTACTCAAATTACGAAAACATGATGTGAAGGATTACGAGAATATGCGTGATTTTAGAAATCTTACGATATATAAATTATATATACTATATATATATTATATATATATATTTATATAATTATATATATAATAATATAATATATTATATATTAATATTTAAATATATTATAATATTATATCTAATGCTATATTATGTTATAATATATTATTATATATAATATATAATATTATAAATACTATATATATATATTATAGTCATAATTGATAGTTGCTATAACTAAGTCAAATTAGAAACTGAAACTTTTCTCACAAATTATACCATTCTAGCACGATATACATAATCACACACGCTATTCACTAAACACATAAATGGACATCATTTTAATTTACGTTCAATATTCTCTTCTACTTCTTACTTCTTCTTTTATTCTTCTTCTATTTCTTATTATAGTATCTTCTATAATTCTTATTTCTTACTTATATTTCTATTTCTTATCTTCTTCATTCCATTCTCTTTTCTTTTTACTTCTATATCTTCTATAAACAATTTGAAGCTTACTATAACTATAATTTTGGATAATTTTTTTTTAAAATATGATTCATTGGGCGACTAGATTTCACAGAAGTTCTATGTCTTAGTAGGATTCCTACAATTTAAACAGCAATTTCTAAGACTACGTAAGTCAAAGGTTTTTCTCCTATTTATGTTGTTTCTCTTGTGGTATTTGTTGTTTCTGTAATGATACTTAGGTGCAATGTATGGCTAATGTGGTATCTTACTCCGCTCAAACATTAAATACACTTACTCTTCTAGTAACATATGTGAAAATAAAAAACACTACACTTTATTATTATAATTAAATTAATCATGAAATTACATATTCTCAGGTTTCACAAAACTATATATATGGTAAAACGGTAGTACACGAGAGAGAGAGAGAGAGAGTTGCAAGGTATAGGGTTTGGGTTCGACCCCTCTGCCAGATCCTAGGTAGCAGCTACCTAGAGAAGTTTCATTCCTTGAATAAATCTATGCCCTTGAGGCTTGAACGTTTGGATAATAATAAAAATAAAATGTAGATTTTGAAATGACCGATACAATTGTATTTCAACATAAAAAAGATCACATTAACCATTTTAATAATATACTAATATTAATGTTACAACTTCTCAATTTACTTAAAAAATATACAAAAAATATAATAATTTCATAATTAATATAATTAAAAATAAACAAAAAATTAATAATCTCAATATATTATTAACTAATTAAAATATTATTAACTTATCGTATTTATGATAGAACATTCATTAGTTCTATACTTATATATAAAAATTTATAAGTGATTATATCTTCCAATTAACGATAGCCCTCCTATCTAAAAATCCATGTAAATAATATGTGCATTTGAAAATGAATGCTTGCAGAAAGGCAAATATAAATTACTTTGCTATTATCATCCTTATAGCCTTCCTATAATTTGCATGAATTTACAGCCCACATTAATTGCTTTTACGACTCCCGTTTTTAAACACCATTTTCACCTTTGTATTTTACTAATAATTACGTTTAATTCATGTTTCCGACGGAACTACTAATTTCAATAGTTTATGGGATATAAAAATGAGTAGTGTATATATATATATATATATATTAATATATATATATATTAAAATATTAATAATATATATATTATATATTATATATATATTAATATATTTATTATATATATATATATATATAATATATATATATATAATATATATATATATATTAACTATATATATATTATATTAATTAATATATATAATATATAGATTTATATATATATTTTATTTATTCATAATTATAAATATTGTACTGAGATAGGGGTTACTATGCAGCGCACTACATCAGAAAATATTAATGAAATTTACCTATGTAATCTAATATGGATAACTTTATAGTGAATACATACTTCTGATTCATTCACCAGTATTCGTCAATTTTTATGTTCGTTTCTCATTTTTGAGTATTCCTTATTATCTCACATACCTTTCTACACAAATATATTCTATTATAGTTTTGAGTAGTAATAGACACTTCACCCGTTTTCTAACGATTCCACGAAATACGGCACGAAATTACTCACTAAATCTAATATGCATTCTTTTTATACTAATAAGTTTATTCCTATTAAGTTACAAAGACTTCGTTTCTATTAACATCACGGTAGTAAGTGATCACTTCATGGTGCTAAGGTTTGAATAAATAAGTCTAAAGACATTTACATATATATATAATATATTATATTATAATTATATATATATATATATATATATTATTATTATTATATATATTATAATATATATTAATACTAATATATATATATTATATATTAAGATATATATATATATTAATATTATATATATAATATATATTACTTTTTAACTTATAATAATATGTAATATATGATTATTATATATTATTATTAGTTTATTATAGTCTATATATATTTTTAGACTAGCTATATAATATCATATACTATAATATAATATATTATATATATACGTACTTACTAACCTATACCTATACCTATATATATATATAGTGTTGATATTGAACGTATTTACTATATAGTATTCAGATAATTCTACTCTATAATGCTGTCCTTTTACTAATCATTCTAACTCACATTAATCAATTATATGTAGTAGATAACGACTGTTTGTTATATGTCTCTATTAAAAAAGACTTTCTTGGTAAGATTAATTCTACTATGTAATTAGAACGTCTTTCTGATTACTTTCCTATACTGCTAAGTACATTGTTATCTCTTGTCATTCCAGTGTGCTAAATTTCCACCTGTATTAATGTTCATACCTGATCCTAAATTGACGACTTATCATAAATTTTTCGATCAAATCCAAAGCTTAAAATGAGGTACTATAATTTGTTTACATTGCATTGCTATGTCTTGGCTGCTATTTTATTTAAGCAAAATAATTTTTTGGAACTCTGGTTTAAAATAGGCTACCCTAATACACAGGAT
>JABUQX010007348.1:22500-31555 GCA_015478945.1 Trachelipus rathkii | reverse complement strand
TATACTATGATATATATATATATATATAATATACTGATATATATACTGTAATATATATATATATCATACCTAACACTATATTATATTATATATACTTACTATATTATTACTAATTACTATATATATAATTATTATTTATATATATATAAATATACTATATATTAGTATATATATAATATAATCATATATATATACTTATATTAATTACTATATATATATATATAATATAACTTCTATTACTTATATACATATATATATAATCACTACCATCATATATATATATGATATAAATATAACTATATATATATAATATTTAACTATATTATATATACTAGTAGTATATATATATAATATATATAATATATAATAAATATATATAGGTGATATTATGCGTTTAAAACTACAACTGATCATCGATGCACGATCTCAAAAACTACAATAGCTACAGGGAAAAGTAAATACATGATTGGAATCCTGGCAAAATTTTATTTCGGAAACTGTTAAAAAAAAACCAAAAAAAAAAAAAAAAAAAAACATCTTCCTTCCTCTATCTAATACTACAGCGAAAAGAAATACATTTTTGGCAATCCTTGTAAAATTTTTACATAGGAAAATGTAAATAAAAAAATAAATAAATAAATAAATAAATATGGCTTTTTTTTTTTTGGAGCAGGGAACTATAGTATATATAGTATAATATATATAATCTAGTATATATATATATACTATATAATTATATAGCTATATATATATACTATAATATATAATATATAATATATATATACGAATATATACTATATATATAATATATATTATATATATATATTATATATATATATATTATATATTACTACTATTATTTGATAAGTATTTACCACGGCAATGCTCCAGGGCGGCTCAAGCCGACGGGAACACAGGCGGGGACGTTTTCTCCTACCCCGTAGGAAGAGGGCGAGGACCCCCGCGACATCCCATAATACAAAAAAGAGGGGTTCGGGAGACACTCCCTCCTTAGGGGGGGGAATTAGGTGCCACCCCGTAGTTCCCCTGAAGCCGAGAGACCACCGACTGCCTTGCCATCGTTGACGGTTAGTACTCTTGGGGTATTCAATAAGTTAACAAAAAAAAAGCAAAATTGACGTTAGAAATTCTCTTTATGTTTTAACGAGTACCAATATAACGCTCTTAATAGGCTCGTTTCATCACAATATGTTATTAACACATAATTTTTATTATATTTTTTATTTTACATTTTCCCATGGTAAAATTTTACCAGGATTCCAACAAAGTATATTCTTTTCCCTGTAGCTATTGTAGTTTGAATTATAAGTTTTTTTTATTTTTTTTACATTTTCCACCACTAAAATGTTACCAGGTTTCCAACAATGTATTCATTTTCCTGTAATCTATTGTCAGTTTTGAAGAAATGAGCTTGTCAGTTCTTTAAAACCAATTATCACACACTATATATTATATAATTACGCACATATACCCAATATACACACATATATACTTGTTTACATGTATATTCGTACTATATAATATACAGAATATATATATGTATATATAATATTATAATATACTATATTATATTTATATTATATAATATTACATATATATATATTATATATATATAGATATATATATACATCATATATATACATACTAATATATATATTAATATATAGTTATATTATATGATATATAATATATATATATATAATATATACATATTATATATTTGGGTATCATATATATCTATATCATATCAACCTATATATATATATATATTATATATAAGCTAGTATGTAAAAACGGCGGGCTACCAGCCCATCCCCTCGTTTCACTCGGAGGTGTTCCGGAAGACGCTTCGCCCCGTTTTACATGCTACTTGTAAAGGTTTCGTTACGGGCGTGAAGTTGACGAAATAATTTGTGTGGGTCGTGAATGATGGTGAGTGATAAAGTTTTTAATTTTGTTACGGAGGGCCTAACTCCCTCATTTCGCTCGAAGGGGTTACATCGCTTTGGTCTCTGAGCAGTTTCCTTACTACTTACATAAAATTTTTATAAAGGAAAGTTTGATTTACTTTTGCAAAGTCTCTTAAAATTTTACTCTTATGTAAATTTTTTTTTTTAACATAATATTGAAAAGTTAATGTATATACATTTAATAAATAGCCACCCTTTAGAAATTTTTATAGAAAATAAATTTATAGAAAAAATTGCAAAATTTAAGTACCATTTGCTTCATATCGTGTTTTACTCTAAAATGAATATTAAAGAACTATTTTAAAAAAAATTTAAAAAAATCGATATTTAAAAACAGTAGAGTAAGATCAAGCATTTACTTTTAGCTCCTCTATAGCCGAGTGGATAGAGCGTTGGATTAGAGATTAAAGTTTCTGGTTCAATCCCAGACAGGATCAAGTTTTTTAAATAATGAGAAATTTATTAAGAGCAAAGAATGACAAGAAGAAAAAGTCCACTAAAACTGGACTAAACAGCAAAGAATGACAACAAGAAGAAAAACAGTCCACTAAAAGTGGACTAAACAGCAAAGAATGACAAGAAGACGAAAAACAGTCTAACTTAAATTGGATAAGAAAACCAGCAAGAACTAACAAACAACATACGATTCGTTGAATATCATAATAAATTAACAGTTGATAATGACGAATCATAAAAAAGAATGATAATCGAAGCAATGAACTTAGACCATCACACCTAAACAAGCAAGCTAGCAAATATGTACTTACTTCTTATCTAGCCGTTAAGGGAGCCGGGTCGCCTCTAAGGTGACCCACCCCAAAACCTAATGATCCAAATAACTAATTTTCCTATAACATTGTAAAAAATACAAAAAAATTGACTCTCTATCCTTAGAAGAAAGTCTAGTTTAAACACACATCCTGCCTCTGACCAACTTTTCGCAATTTCTTCACTATTCGTACATAGTGAAAAGTGAATTTTTTCTTCTAAATTCCCCGTTAAAAACCCTCCAAAACAAACGTGTTTTTCGCACTTCAGGATTTTTCCAGAGATTCCAGGAAAAAAAATCTACAGATTAAAAATACAATATATTTCAAAATTGTAAAGTATTTCAATTTCTGGTTCTACCTTACTATAAAGATAAAATAGACTTATCACATGTAATTCTGACGCTATGCATCCCGCCGCATCTTCAAGCCCCCCCGACCGCGTAGACCACCACCACATAACGACCTAGACAGCCACTCACAACAACGTGCGCATACACCAGCCTCAACCACCAAAAAACACCACGAGGCACTGACCCAAACCACCGCCTAAGTGCCCCAGCCCACAATGCTTCCTAGAGATCCTCCTCTACGCTACCCTGCCCGGAACCTCGCAGACAGACCTACACACCTCAGTCCACCCAATCGCCTCATCGGTGTCGTACTTATCAGGACCGCCCCCATAACTTACCGATCCTGCACGTGCATTGTAGAATGAGCTCCACCCGACCGCTCTGCTGCCGATCAACAAGGCACGCGCCGATCACTACGGATGACTACGTGGCAAGCCATCCTACCCAACGGCCCGGGCCATCGCCATCCTCTGCCCCCGCCTCATCCCGACACCTACCTCACAACATTAGGACGTGGATCTCAAGTCCTAAGCAATCACCGCCAGTTCCACATCGCTACTGAGTATTAATAGGATCTTCGCAAAGTGCGAGGAATCCGCATCTGTTATATTTTTAAGGTATTTTAATAGAAAAAAAGCTTATCAAAATAATTTTAATACAGAGATTTAAAGAGAAAATTTTAAGCGAGAGCAAACTGGTTGAAGAACTCGATGATTCTAGGAACCACTTCTACTTTTTTTACTTCTCTGTCCATATATAAATAATAAATCAATATACGGAATAATAAAATGAAAATATAAAAAGAAGTCACCTTTTCACAAAATAGATTTTAAGTACTCATCATTTTCAGACGATGCGCTCATTGAGCTTGCACCTAGAACAAATGACTGGAAGCACATAGCGGTGTCATCTCTCTGTAGAATCATCGGAGCTCTGTGTGCCTCGCTCAAGCATCCACACACTCACACACACACTGAAGTCTCCTACTGTAGAGAATCTCACAACGCTTCTCTCGACTACTGTAATTATCGCATTACTTCAACTAAACTAGACACCGCTGATACACATACTCCCAAAGAAAAGATTGACCTATATAAAAGTAGACTCTATAATAAATGGTAAGATCTGAGAATGAACAAAAATCAAAAATTGACTTATAATAAAAATAAAAATTATAATCAAAGATGGGAAGATCTGAGAATGAGCAAAATCCAAAATTGGACTTGATCAATAAAAAATCTATATAAAAATGCAAAAAATTTTGAGATCTGTATACCTAAATAAAAATGTTGTAAAAATTCATTTAAGAATCTTAATCTTTACAAAAAATACGCTAACAATCATTGCTTAATTTGATATGTATTTTGACTGATCAAAAAGAACATTATGACCCTGTACTGAAAAGGAAGTAGTACCAGCTAAAATTACATGCACTGAAAAAAAGTAGTACCAGCTAAAATAACATTTACTGAAAAGGAAGTAGTACCAGCTAAAATTCCCTATGCTGAAAAGGAGGTAGCACCAGGTAAAAATGAAGTAACATGAACTGTAACTTCTTACACTGAAAATTAATTATTAATTAATTAATTAATTATGAAGCAAGAAGGATTTTACCGTGACTCTACCACTGAGTGAAATGAATACTGCTATAGCTTCTCCCCACTTGAAAAATACAAAACTTCAGGAGAAATATATAAATCTGTTTAGCTCTGATTCTTTCCCTCAATCTCCTATTCCATGTAAAAATATAAAAAATATTTCTTCCTCTTCCTCTTCATCCCCAGTTCCTTCTCACCCTCTTGAAAATATAACAGTTGACGATGATATTTCTTCCTTTAAATCTTCATCTTCCTCTCAATTAAACCACTAATGCCTTCATTCTACCTGTTCTCTGTACTTTTTCTTCTAAATCTTCTCATGCTTCCTCTTCCAAATTTTTTCATGCTTCTCCAAATCCTCTCGACCCCTACTTATAAATCTCTTATCTCTCCAAAATCCTCACTCTACATCTAAATCTTCTCCAAAAAAAAGTTGTCTACACTTCCTTTTTTAACCTTATAGTATATTAGAAGAGGATCTTAAACTAACACCGAGCTCTGGAAACGATTTTATTTGAAGACTAAATAAAATTTAATTTACGATTTATTCCTAGGTAAAAAACCTGTACATTATTGACTAAATGTTTACGAAATATAATTAATCATTTTTCATCAATAATATTAATATTGACAATAACTGAAAATATATAATTTTAATATTTATTATATTATCTTCCTATTAATTTAATTTTATGTTCTTTTTAAAAAAAAAGGCATTTTTTAAATTTTTTATATCCGTTCATATTATTTTTCAATGAAAACCTAACTAATTTAAATAATATTTGTTTTATATATTTATCAATGATTAAAATATTAAAATACATTAATTCTATTAATAAGTTTGCGCCAATTTATCCCCTGGTCTAAATTAACTTCTGTGTTAATTTATTTTAAATTTACATTCCTCCCACTCTTCAATATTTATTCCTATTGGTTTTATAATTGCCATTCAGTTTGACCTGTATTGTTGAGGATCGAGATACAATAGTCATATTTTTCTAAATGAAAATTGAATATTAACTTTTAATAATGCATATTAAATAAAAAAAAATTAAACTTTATTAACCATAATTGCCAGCGTATGTTTAATCATACGCAATATACAACTTTACTAAAAAAATAATTAAAAATATTCCACTTTATTTCAATTAAGTATAGTAATGTTTTACAGAAAAAAAATTGCGTTCTATTTTACATATCATTTTTTCATCCTACTCATGTCAACAAAGAATAAGCCTTTGATCTATAAACAATTTTTTTGTCTGCAGGAGGGGATCTATGGTAGTTTTGAATTATATTTATAAAAAATAAGTTGTCCAAGTTAGGTATATTTATATCCAATTTGAATATTAATCTTTGATAGTGGAAATTATAATAGTTGAATAACATTAAGATTCAAACCCAATTTATATTGCATTTTAATACTCGCTATAATTTCATACGCTGCGAAGGTAAACACATACAATTATATATATATAGCTTTTCTCTCTCCCCCTTTTTCATTCTATTTTTTCTATCCTTTCTCCTTATATATATATATATAATATAATAATATATATATAAATATATATATAATAATATATAATATATATATATATATAATACTATTATATAATAATATAATTTAGATATATAGTAAATACAATTTATACATATATATATAGTAATATATTAGATATATATATATAGTCAAATTATATAAATTATTTTAAAATTCCATAAATCAATTCCAGATAAAGTTCAATGAAGAAGCTGAAGAAAATTAAACATCCTTGAAAGTATGAGCATTTTTCAGAAAAGTGTGCTTCTGAAATAATGAAGCAGAAGAGATTGAAAGTCTCCTTTTTCACCCAACGAGGCCAAGACTCTGACAAAGATGGATTCCCCATATGATAGCAATCTACATACTATCAAAATATTGCAAAGTACTGTTCCAAACGACTAAGCATCGACAATCCTTAATGAATGAAAGGAATTGAAGGATGTCGTTAGCCCGAATATCTTCCTTAGTAACTTCGAGAAAAACAGTGTTTCAACTGGTATAAAAAGACAAAAAATGTCCCGTAACTGGTATTAAATGGATTATGTTTGCTCAATGTTCACAGAGGAAAAGTTGTGGAAAAAAAAAAGAGCCAGCAATTAAAACAAAAATATCCTAATAGTCAATCGAAAACCCATTGAGCCTCGTAAATATACTACTAAGTAATGTTTGATTCATGATATGTAAGAACTGTCAAATATTGCACTCAAAGGGGTGGACCCGCACTTCACTCATGTCTATAGAGATCTTATACAGTATTTGTATTTTCTATTGTCAGGTAAATTTAAAAATGTCATGAAGAAGTTTGGAGACTCTCCTGATTCAAATAATGCATCATTAAAGCGTAATGCAGTAAAGATAGTTCAAGTAAATCACACCGTCAAGGTGAATGACAATTGACTAATTACAAACGTTAAACAATTTGAAAAACAAAATAATTTGCAATAGGAATTTGGCAAGAATGAGACTGAACGCAAGTAAGTAGTGGTGGTTCCTCAGCCTAATATTGTCAACATATACAACAAGCCCATGGGAGGAGTTGATCTCTTTGATAAAATGAGGGCTCATTACAGAATACGAATTAGATCAAAAAAGTGGTTTGGCCCATACTTCAATTTTACCTAAATGGAAGCATAATAAATTTCTGGATGTTATATCTCTATGTTCATAAGGGGATTCCTCTCTTAGAATTAACAAGACAAATTTTAATCGCCTTGCTCTCTGCACCTAATATACAAAAAATATAATATATATATAATATATAATATATAATATATAATATATAATATAATAATATAATATAAAAAAAATGAAATTTGTAAATATTAATTTTAATAATCAAATTATATATAAAAAATAAACTTTATTAATATAAAATTGCTATTAGCCCGGTACCAAACATATAAAAAATTAAAGTACCGTAGACTTTCTGTTGACAAGCTATCACTGCAGTGATGACGTCATCCTTTACAAAATCGAGTGAAAATTCTCTCGTACTCGTTGTATATATATTCCCATTAAAAATTTAAAGCAATACAGAAATTGCTCTAATTACTTCATTAAATGTCCTTTCAAAATGGTGCTTGCTCCAGAGTTAGATATAGTACTTAACAATGCATCATAAAAGGGACATTGGTTTTTTTGTACTAATTCTTGAAGTTATTTAAGAAAAACTCTTAAATCACAATTTATTTAAAGTTTAACTTTAATTTATTATAAAGTACATCATGTTATATCCCTATTCCAAATTTCGTTAAAATATATTGTTTAATGACGAAGTCATTCAACTAAGAGCAATGCAATCATTTTTTTGTCATAAAGTAACTTTTTTTTTTTTTGCTTTGGATTTTTAGCTTTAGGAGTAAAGTATCCTTTATAATTAGGTTACGCCCTTGAAATTTACAATATTGATCCTTCTTCTCTTGAATAATAAAAGTCTTAAGTTTAAGACCTTTGGGTTACCTGTAACCCCTAAAATTGGGGTTGGGGGCTGGAGCCCCCCTCTTTCATTTTTGGTTTTATTTGGGTCAAACAACACTATCCCAGTTCAACCAAAAATCATGTTAAATTTCAAATATATATATTATATATATATATATAGTAAATAATATATATAAAAATATATATATATAATATATATATATATATATATATATATAATATATATATATTATATATAATATATAATATATATATATATATATATATATATATATAAATAATATATATATATAATATATAATATATAATAAGTTATTTTTACAAATGCGCTTACACATATTACTTGAAGTAGTAAAACAATAAACATAACAGAGTGGAGTGATCTTTTAGGTTACCCATATTAAGGCCTCAAATTTTCCTTAGTTATACTATGAATTTGGAGCTATATTTTATTAAACTTTGACATTGATCAAAGTTATAGTTTCATAATTACAAGCCACTTGTTAAAATAGGCCTTCAAAATTTAGAAATTTTCCTATTTGAAAGTTTTCCCCCCCTTCCTTATAACCCTACTTTAAGTTTAAAGAGATCGGATTTTTTTTTAAATTATCTACATTTTAATCTCCATTGTATAATTTATTACAGATCTAAACGAGAAGGTCAAAAATTTTGGGTCAGTTGACCTCTCATTCTTCTCCAAATTGAAACTTCAACATATTATCTAGATTCTTTACATTTACTCAATTTTAACATTCAAATCATTCAAAGAAATTGCAAACTGATTTTGGGTTAAATGATACATTTCTTAATTTAAATAATGAAATTTATAATATAATCCGTATGGAATAAAACTTACACTTTATAA
>JABUQX010007348.1:0-15000 GCA_015478945.1 Trachelipus rathkii | reverse complement strand
CCAGCATTCCAACAATGTAATCCTTTCCCTGCAGCTATGTAGTTTTGAAATTATCTTGATGAAAAAAATAATATTTGCTGAAAAAAACATTATAAGCCTTTAGTATATATAGTATATATACTATATATATATATATATACAAATATATATATATATAATATAATATAATATAAATATATAATATATTATATATATAATATATATATATATATATATATATATATATAATAAAATATATACTATATATATATATATATATACAATAATATATATATATATAATACTAATATAATATAAATAAATATATATTATATAATTAATATATATTATATAAATATAATATATATATATATAATATATATATATATTAATATATATATATATAATAATTTAAGAAACGATTTCGCCTACCATAACAGAGGAAGATATGGGAAATTTGAAATGGGTAACTTTTTATTGTGTTCATACTATAATCAAAATATTACCAATCACTTAATGTGTACCTTGTCTTCTGATCTAAATATTAATTGATTTATTTTAAAGCCCACTCCATGTCCTCTCATGTACCTCGATTTGACTAAACTGATCTCTACTAGGATAAAAACACTAGCATGCCACCTATCTGTAATGCACCGATCATAACCTAATATTGACCTCAGAACACAAGAATGATGACTCGGCATGCCCATGGACTACGATATAAGGACCTACACTATAGAATCGCGACTATAAATGTGAGTACTCCTAGAGGTTAGGAGGAGGAAGCTGTGGATTTGATGATGGAAAGAAGACTGGATATATTGGGAGTGTGCGAGACGAGATGGGAGGGAGAGGAAATTAAAAGACTGCACGATGATTATATGATATTATACAAAGGAATGTTGGAAGAGAGAAGACACGGAGTTGCTATAATGGTAAAACCTAGGATATATAAGAACGTGCTTGAGATTATAATGATGAATGTGAGGATGATGGCAATAACAGTAAAAACTAAGGGAGAAACGATGAGCATAATAAAAACATATGCTCCTCACAGCGTAAGACCTACAGTGGAAAAGGAGAGATACAGAGAAGAGCTACAGAGATTGTATGATAGAGTGAGAGGAGAAATAAAGGTGGTGATGAGAGACCTGAAAGCGCAAGTGGGAACAAGAGGAGCTGGAGAAGAGCAAGTGATGGGGGCTTTTGGAGTGATAAAAAGAAATGAGGAAGGAGAAAGATTGATAGATCTTGCAATGAGAAATGAATTGGCTATTATGAGCACCTACTATATGCATGGAAAGAGTAAAAAGTAGGCTTGATATAGATGGAGCTCTAATGAAGGAAGATATTATGAAAAATCAATGATAGACTTGATACTTACCAACAACAAAGAGGTATTCACAGATGTCAAGAGCTTAACTAGTGTATCAATAGACACTGACCACAGAATAGTGGTAGGTATATTGAGATGGAAAGAAAGAGATAAGCCAAGAAAGTTCATACAAAATAGAAAAGTATGAAGGACAGGGAAGTTAAACAGAGGTTTGATGAAACTTTGAAGGAGGGGAGGAGACGGGTGAAAAACATTAGAGAGACGATAAAAGGAAAGTGGAAAACTTTTAAAGAGAATATGGGAATAATGCCACAGAATGTTTTAGGTGTGAAGAAGGTTGGTAGAGAAAAAAAGAAAAGAGCGGCATGGTGGAATGAAGAGGAAAAAACTGCCATATCAATAAAAACAAGAAATATAGATTATCGATGAAGAGAAGAAATGAATAAGACAGAATAATATACGTAGAGGCCAGGAAAATGATGAAAATATAAAGAAACGCCTAATGAAACAATCATGGGAAAGAATTGGGAGAGAGCTGGAGGTTAACAAGAAAGTTAATATACTGATTAGTGAAAGGCATGCGAACAAAGGCAGATACTGAAACGTTTGCAATAATGTATAAGGAGGGAGAGATACTGACAGAAGTTAGGGAGGTGATGGAGAGATGGAGAAAGTATTTTGAGGAGTTGATAAACTGCGGGGAGGTGGGAGAGGATATTGAGAGATATGGGATGAAGGTGGAGGCTGAAAGGGGAAAAGATAAGGAAATAACATTGGAAAAGGTGAGAGATGCAGTAAAGATATTTGTCAAGGTATATCTTGCCTGAAGGCCATAATTTCGCAATTATGAGATCCACAAACTTATTTAATTTTGGGAAAACTATTATTAAGGATTTCGCTATTATTCATTTAAAGTTAGAATATTTCATAATTCGCTCAATTTTATTATTTATATAAAAGAAGATTTATTTTAGACAAATTGTGATATATAAAATATTTAGCATATAAAATGTTAGGTTTGTAAATAATTTTAGACTTATCTAGTTAAGAAATGATTTATGATTTTCGTAAATTATTAATATATAAGATACTGCTAAATATTATTTAAAGGCAGAGATATTATTATAATGGCTTTTTGCTTTTTGTACTATCGATCTTAAAACTTGTGATTGGGATATCTTTTAATATTATTTACAAGTAAAACTCCAGCTTATATCTTGATTAATTTGCAAACCTGCACAGCTTCCAGAACCTTTAGATAATTCTCATTGAAGCTTGGTCCTAATATTCAGCAAGTTATAAAGGATTTGATAAGTTTAACCCCTAGACAACAGAAAGTATTTATTGGTACTGAACCCGCGTGTACTCATTGATAAAATATCGCGACACGTTTTTGGGTGGCCTTTTCCGAGAAGGAATATAGCTTGATATTATTTCTTCATCACACTTGCAGAATTTAGATACTCACCTCTCTTTCATTCTTCACGGTATCTTCTCCCTTTTGTCTACATTAATAATGGACTACCAATCCTGGTGCCAGATGGCTAAGGAATTAGGCCTAAAAGGCAAAGAGTCTCTCGAATTCATCAAAGAAAGAGAGAAAGCTTACAGAGAAGAAAAGGATGCTGAAGCAGAAAGGAAGAAAGAGGAAGCTCAACTCAAGAAAGAAGAGAAGATTGCTGAAGCAGAAAGAGCTGAAAGAAATGCTCGACTCAAGAAAGAAGTAGACGATAGGAAAGCTGCATTATTAAATAAACAAATTGAAGAAACAGAACGCACACGTAACTTGGAATTGGAAAGAATACGACTGTCCAATCAGTCTCAATCGTCCGTCCATTTAGGCATTGTATCCCCATCGACCAATGTTAAGGTACCGAATATGGCCCCGTTCGTCGAATCAAGGGACGAAATGGACGCATACATCCAACGTTTTGGGAGCTATGAGACATCTTCAAATTGGGATCGCAGTTTATGGCCTCTCTATTTAAGTGCGCTTCTAACTAGACGTGCTTTATCAGTTTATAGCAAGTTGCCTCCCAACTTAGCTAATAATTTTTCTAGTTTAAAGGAAGCCCTCTTAATTCAATTCAATATGACCGAAAATAGTCATAGGGCTAAGTTTAATTAAGCTAAGCCCAAAACAGATGAGGGCGCATTACAAATATTGAATCGGATTAAATAGTACCTGTCAAGGTGGTGTGAACTCTAAAGTTTCAACCAAGATTTTCAGGGTTTACCCGATCTTATAGTGGTTGATCAATTTCTCACCTATTGCCCAAAAGACTTAGCTGTTCATCTAAGAGAGGTAGGACTCTCTAGTTTAAACGACATCGCTTCTCGCGCGGATAGATTTTTTCAAGCAAGGGGTAAGAACCTTTGTACCAAAAGGGAAGACTTGAACCCTTATGTGACATCTGACAATAACAAGGAAATACAAAGTCATAGTACTCAACCCCAACACACCAAAGTTTGTGGAATATGCTACAAAGTTGGCCACGATTCCAGCGCTTGTTATTCTGCCCAAAATGGAAACAACAGATTTTCACGTAATAGGCACTATTATGATAATAAATTTAACCGCGATAACAAGACAGCGGAGAGAAGATGGCAAGCCCCAAGGAAAGAAATACACAATGCTGCTGTTTCAATTGATAATCCTATTAACAAAGGGGATTTTGCAGCGGCATGTCAAATTGTGGAAGACGATGAGTCTGTTGGCGTGAGTAAAATGGTAAAGGATGGCATGTTGCACGTCAATAGAAAATTAATCCCCGTTATATCGATGTCATGTCAGGACGATTCAAACGTCAGACATTCCCTCATGCCTGTTACAAACAGTTCTATAAATGGCATTGACGTATCAGTACTTTGTGATACTGGGTAAAGTGGCGTAATTGCGAGAAAGAAGTTTGTGAAAAACCATCAATTCACTGGCAAGATTAGAAAAATGCTTCTAACTGATAACACCCTTAGGACAGCCCCTGAAGCAAGAATTTGTATTCGCACTCCGTTCTATACGGGGTACGTCGAAGCTTTATGTCTGAACGATGCGTTATATGATTTAACATTGGGAAATATTCCAGGCGAGTTAGGTCCGGAGACAAGAGGGTTCGGAAATAATTCTAAATTTAATACGGACAGGGCACATCCCTTGTCGAAGTTACTTATGAAGCTGAAAATGCTACTGAAAATAAAAATGATAAAATTGATATCGACGTAGACACAATCATTGTTGAAGTTACTTATGAAGCTGAAAATGCTATTGAAAATAATAATGAGAAAATTGATACTGACGTGGACACAACCATTGTCGAAGATATTTATGAAGCTGAAAATGCTATTGAAAAAAATAATGATAAAATTGATGTCGGCAAGGACACATCCGTCGCCGAAACAACTCATGAAACTGAAACTGCTACAAAAGATAGAAAGACAGTAGAAAATCTGAATGGAAATATCCCATTTCAAAACAAAGAAGACTACTCAAATTTAGGCTGTTTTGAAGCCGGTGTTAATGAGGCAATAAAGTCTGAGATGACGGCGAAGACGCCTAAGAATAATAATTGTAAAATAGATGCGGCATATCATTCGTTGAGATTAAGGTCAGACAAAGACCGATGCTTTGATGTCGGGAAAAATAAACCAATCAAGCCTCACAAGACATATCCAACTTTAAGAAGAATCAACGATAAGTTTGTGAAAGCTGACAAGAGATCTAAAAATGAAAATAAAACTGATGAAATCGATACAGAAATCAAAGTTGCATGCATGATGGATTTTAAACAAAGGAAACCTCAAGTTAAGGTTAAGGAGGTGAAAAGTTGTTCGTCGCTTATTGCTGTAACCTGTTCCTTAGAAAATTCTGATGGGAAATTTGAGAAGATTAATTCTGAAACAGCTCATTTGCGTCGAGAAAACAAATTCAAATTTGAGAACTCTCGGAAAAAGGAGAAGTTCAATAAAAGCTTGAAAACGTCGGAAGGACGAGGTGTGAAAGTTGCTTTGTCTGAACGTTAGATTGGATACCCTCTTAATAATGCTGCTGTCCTAAGTGATGCGGATGAGGACAATCCAACCGTTGCTCTGAAAAATAAACGGGCAGGGGTTTTTAGCCAGCCAATGCCCAGACCAAATCGCCCTTGTCGTTTCTTTCTGGATGGTCAAGAGAACTGTCATAGAAGAATGGTCGAAGGTGGTTTGGAGAACAAGAACTTTGGAATTAAAAAACTCCAAACCTTCGTAGAAACAAAATAGTTTGCCATCTTGATGACTCCAACTGCAATGTCGAAAAGTCAATTTTATTATTTATATAAAAGAAGATTTATTTTAGACAAATTGTGATATATAAAATATTTAGCATGTAAAATGTTAGGATTGTAAAATTTTTTAGGCTTATCTAGTTAATTAGGAAATAATATTATGATTTTCGTAAATTATTAATATGTAAGATACTGCCAAATATTATTTAGAGGAAGAGATATTATTATAATGGCTTTTTGCTTTTTGTACTATCGATCTTAAAACTTGTGATTTTGATATCTTTAGATATTATTTACGAGTAAAACTCCAGCTTATATCTTGATTAATTTGCAAACATGCTCAGCTTCCAGAACCGTTAGATAATTCTCATTGAAGCTTGGTCCTAATATTCAGCAAGTTATAAAGGATTTGATTAGTTTAACCCCTAGACAACAGAAAGTATTTATTGGTACTGAACCTGCGTGTCCTCATTGATAAAATATCGCGACAATACTAAAGAACGGGAAAAGCCCTGGCACAGACGCATTAAGTGCCGAGCTCAATAGGACAGGAGAAGAAGTGATAAAATTGTTGTACGATAAAAAAAAGAGATATGAAGAGAAGAAAGCGTGCCGCAGGAGTGATGACAAGCAACAATATGCATAATATACAAGAAAGGTGACCGAGGAATATCTGGTAACTAAGGAGGGGTAGCACTTTTAAATGTAGCTAGCAAAAAATATGAAAGAATATTAAAGATAATA
Source organism: Trachelipus rathkii (assembly GCA_015478945.1). NCBI lineage: Eukaryota > Metazoa > Arthropoda > Malacostraca > Isopoda > Trachelipodidae > Trachelipus > Trachelipus rathkii. The sequence continues at coordinate 8,682 of JABUQX010007348.1, read as the reverse complement.
CTGCAAAGCCGAGTAGAGGGAGTCTTGAGAGAATGGCAATACGGATTTAGAGAGGGCAGAAGCACAATTGGAGCCAATAATCTACATGAAAATGTTGATAGAAAAGACGATAAGAGGACTAATTGGCTGTTTTGGACTTTGAAAAAGAGTTTGATAGGATAAATAGCGAAAAGTTATGGAAAGTGCTTTGAGAACCAGAGTATTGAATCACTCTAAAGCTAATAAGAATAATTAGAGCACATACCAGACTTCCAGAAACAAGATAATGAGGGAATTGGGGATGAGAGATGGTTCATGTTAGAAACGGAAGTGAGACAAGAAAGAGTTCTCTCACCGTTACTGCTCATAATATATATATATATATATATATATATATATATATATATATATATATATATATATATATAAATATGTACATATATATATATATATATATATATATATATATATATATATATATATATATATATATATATATATATATATATATATATATATATATAGAAAAAGAAAGAGAAAGAGAGAGAGAGATGGACCATGGAATGGAATGGAGACCAATGAGGTGGATGGATGAATAGTGGACAGGGATGGAATGGAATGAAGGAAGGAATGGAAGAATAGGATAAGGAACTGCACTGAGACAGGTGGAAGAATTCAAATATTTGAGGTGAATGTGAAGGGGTGGGAGGAAATGAAGAGGAGTTGAAGGAAAAAATGAAAAAAATTACTAAAAATGTTGGTGCACTATACCCAATATTAATGAAGATAGAAATACCCAAAGGAGTGAAAATGATAGTATGTCAAGCGGTATTGAGACGGTTACTGATATATTTGGAACTGAATGTTGGGCCCTTAATAAAGTACAGAAGTGAAGGATAGATGAGTCGGAGATGAGGATATTGAGGTTGATAAAGGTGGGTTAACCTGAGAGATTGAAAAAGAACAGAGGATATAAGAAGAGAATTGAGGATCCACTCTGTCAATGAACAAACACAAAAGAAGCAGCTACAATGATATGGACATGCGAAAAGAGAGCGGAACCAAAAAGAATGCTGTAATGGAGGCTGGCTAGCCGAAGAAGGTCAGGAAAACCTAGAAAAAAAATAAATGGAAGCAATGGAGGTAGCGGTGAGCAACAAAAGAACAACGATTTCAGAGGTGGAAAAGAGCAGAGTTTACGAAGACAGAGGGATCTGGAGAGCGATTTGTAGAGGCGTCACCTGACAGACTTTGAAAAGTCTACGAAAGGGGATGGTGAATAAGGCAAATATATATATATATATATATATATATATATATATATATATATATATATATATATATATATATATATATATATAGGAAAGAGAGAGAGAGAGAAGAGAGAGGGAATGGAGGACAAGGCAAAGGAAGGGTAGAAAAGGTTGAAGAACGTGAAGACACTTTATTGGACAATGACATTAACATGGTGGGTCCCTTCCCAGAACTGTAGGCTGATAGAGTGCGAGGCCAAGGTGTAGTCAAAGGGTCTCGCAGTTCAGTTCCGAGGTTCGTCGCTGCAAACACACAATGTTGGTACGTACGTTGACGGCCGTAGGGAGTGTTCGGTCTGTCTCAATACAGTGTATGACTCCCTTTGGCACGGATGACTGCCTGACACCGTCCTGGCATGATCTCGATAAGTGAGCGAATGTCCCGCACAGTGATCTGATTCCATACGTCGTGCAGTGCCTGCCTGTCACAGGTCCGAGAGGGTCCTTGGAGGGAGAAGCAGCTGTTGGATCCGACGTTTCAGGATATCACACAAATGTTCGATCGTCGGTCGTCGTTCGTCAGTCGTCGTTCGTCGTTCGTCGTTCGTCGTTCGTCGTTCGTCGTTCGTCGTTCGTCGGTCGTTTGTTAAAATTAGTTTGTTTTTAGATGAAGTTTTTGTTTGTTGTTTGTTGTTTGTTGTTTGTTGTTTGTTGTTTGTTGTTTGTTGTTTGTTGTTTGTTGTTTGTTGTTTGTTGTTTGTTGTTTGTTGTTTGTTGTTTGTTGTTTGTTGTTTGTTGTTTGTTGTTTGTTGTTTGCTGTTTGTTGTGTTATTTGTTATTTGTTGTTTGTTGTTTGTTTGTTGTTGTTGTTTATTGTTTGTTGAGCAGTTGTTTGTTGAGTGAAACAGCCTGTTGAGCTGTGCCAGCTTGTTGTTGCTGGTTGTCGGTCGTCGGTCGTCGGTCGTCGTTCGTCGGTCGTCGGTCGTCGGTCGTCGGTCGTCGGTCGTCGGTCGTCGGTCGTCGGTCGTCGGTCGTCGGTCGTCGGTCGGCGGTCGTCGGTCGTCGGTCGTCGGTCGTCGGTCGTCGGTCGTCGGTCGTCGGTCGTCGGTCGTCGGTCGTCGGTCGTCGGTCGCCGGTCGTCGGTCGTCGGTCGTCGGTCGTCGGTCGTCGGTCGTCGGTCGTCGGTCGTCGGTCGTCGGTCGTCGGTCGTCGGTCGTCGGTCGTCGGCCGTCGGTCGTCGGTCGTCGGTCGTCGGTCGTCGGTCGTCGGTCGTCGGTCGTCGGTCGTCGGTCGTCGGTCGTCGGTCGTCGGTCGTCGGTCGTCGGTCGTCGGTCGTCGGTATACGGTCGACCGCCGACGATCGACTCTCCTCCCTCGGCGGTCGTCGTTCGCCGATCGTCGGTCGTCGGTTGCCGGTTGCCGGTTGCCGGCGCCGGTTGCCGGTTGCCGGTTGCCGGTTGCCGGTTGCCGGTTGCCGGTTGCCGGTTGCCGGTTGCCGGTTGCCGGTTGCCGGTTGCCGGCGCCGGTTGCTGTGCCTGTTGCTCTGTTGTTGCTGGTTGCCGGTTGCCGGTTGCCGGTTGCTGGTTGCCGGTTGCCGGTTGCCGGTTGCCGGTTGCCGGTTGCTGGTTGCCGGTTGCCGTTTGCCGGTTGCCTATTGCCGGTTGCCGTTTCGTTGTTGCCGGTTGCTGGTTGCTGGTTGCCGGTTGCCGGTTGCCGGTTGCCGGTTGCCGGTTGCCGGTGCCAGCCGGTTGCTGGTTGCCGGATGCCGGTTGCCGGTTGCCGGTTGCCGTTGCCGGTTGCCGTTGCCGGTTGCCGGTTGCCGATGGCTGGTCGCAATCGGCCGCGCACCGGCCGCCGAGCCAGCCGAGCCAGCCGAGCCAGCCGAGCCGACTGTCGAGCCGTTGAGCAGCCGGTTGCTGGTTGCCGGTTGCGAGCCGTTGGTTGCCGGTTGCCGGTTGCTGGTTGCTGGTTGCCGGTTGCCGGTTGTTGGTCGTTGAGCCGTTGGTTGCCGGTTGTTGGTTGCCGGTTGCTGCCGCTGGTTGTTGAGCCAGCCGGTTGCTGGTTGCTGGTTGCTGGTTGCTGTTGTCTGTTGTTTGTTGTTTGTTGCTCTGTTGCTTGTTGCTTTGGTTACCAGCAGCCGCCTGGTTATTTGTTGTTTTGTTTGCTGCTTGTTGGTTGCCGTTTCATGTTTGCCGGTTGCTGTTTGTTTGTTGTTGTTTTCGGTTGCTGTTTTGCCGGTTGCCGGTTGCCGTTTGCCGGTTGCCGGTTGCCGGTTGCCTGTTGCCGGTTGCCGGCGTTGGTTGCCGGTTGCCGGTTGCTGGTTGCCGAGCCAGCTGAGCTGGTTGCTGGAGCTGGTTGCTGGTTGCCGGTTGCTGGTTGTTGGTTGTGCCGGTTGCTGAGCTGCGCTGAGCCAGCCGGTTGCTGTTGCCGGTTGTTGGTTGCTGGTTGTTACGAGCTGAAAGCTGGGCTGAGCCAGCTGGTTGCTGGTTGCTGAGCCAGCTGAGCTGCTGGCTGTTGTTGTGCCGGTTATTGCCGGTTGCTGAGCCAGCCGGTTGCCGGTTGCCGGTTGTTGGTTGTTATTGCCGGTTGCCGGTTGTTGGTTGCCGGTTGCTGGTTGTTGTGCCTGCCGGTTGCCGTTTGTTGGTTGCCACTTGTTGTTGTTGGTTGCCGGTTGCTGGTTGCCGGTTGCCGGTTGCCGGTTGTTATTGCTGGTTGCTGGTTGCTGGTTGTGCCTGTTGTTGCCGGTTGCTCGGTCGTCGGTCGTCGGTCTTTGGTCGTCGGTCGTCGGTCGTTGGTCGTTGGTCGTCGGTCGTCGGTCGTCGGTCGTCGGTCGTCGGTCGTCGGTCGTCGGTCGTCGGTCGTCGGTCGTCGGTCGTCGGTCGTCGGTCGTCGGTCGTCGGTCGTCGGTCGTCGTTCGTCGTTCGTCGTTCGTCGTTCGTCGTTCGTCGTTCGTCGTTTGTCAATCGTTGTTCGTCATTCGTCGTTCTTCGTTCGTCGCTCGTCGGTCGTCGTTCATCGTTCGTCGGTCGTCGTTCGTCGGTTGTCGTTCGTCGGTCGTCGTTCGTCGGTCGTCGGTCGTCGGTCTCGACTCGTCCGTAAAGAGCACCTTTGCCTAATCGTTGACCGTCCAATGGACGTGTTCTCGGGCAAATGCCAGTCGCACACTTCGATTTGATGTGGTGTGCGGTGGACCTATGGCAGGCTTCCGGGACCTGTAATTTTGCTCCGCAAGGTGTCAACGCACTTTATTGTCATCCACCCTGGTGCCTTGTACCTCCCTCAGCTGTATCTGCATATGTCGTGCCGTTGTGTGGCTCTCCCTTAATGCAAGCAGACGTACAAATCGGTCTTCCGCGGGTGTCATGGCCCTAGGCTACCTTGTCCTCGCATGCGATTATGTTTCAGGGTTTCCTTGTACCGATGGATCACCCGTGCAAACTTTGTCTGCGTTACACCCAATCGTCGACCAAGTGACCAGTACCCGTGTCTTTCAGCGTAGAGAGTTGTTATCAGCACTCATGGATCTCTTGAAAGTTGTCGCCCTATCCTCTCCATGTTTATAAGAGTGACTTCGTATAAGAATGATCCATCGCTCGATTATGATCCTGCCATAACCTACCCCAATCTCTTCCAGGTCTAGTTACATGGTTTATGTTTTCCTAAATTTATCGTGTTTACAGCTAAAATACTGCAGCCAATTCTGTGCGGGGTGGTTAAATAGTAATACTGATGCTGTCGTCTGTGATAGTGTGGGGTTTCATGGGTTTATTGGCCTTCCCGTTCCTACGAGTGAGAATTACCCTAGTGGTGCGTTATTTTTGGCGAGTAATATATATATATATATATATATATATATATATATATATATATATATATATATATATATATATATATATATATATATATATATATATATATATATATATATATATATATATATATATATATATATATATATATATATATATATATATATATAGTAGATGTTAATATGTATAATAATGGATGCGAGAGAAATGAAAGAATATATAAGGAAGGTAAAGAATTAACTGCCTTTTCTGGGATTGAACCACCGCATGTTGCGCGTGAGGACAATATGCCCGGTGCTATAAAACTGAGCCATCCTCCAACCCAAAAAAGTTGGATTAAAGAACACTTATAAAGCAACCAAGCTCCCGTCAAGGCGACATCACCAGGTGTCCAGCCTGTCCTATCAATGGGAGACGTCGGCAGTGAATGCAGAGGCGTAAAACCGGAAATCCCTCCTCCTTATTTCGGCAATCCACTGTTCGGAATTTTGAACAAATTCTTGATAAAAGCGTCGCGACACGACCGAGATATATGCGATGAGTCTAGCTCAGTTGTATAGCACCGGGCATATTGTCCTCACGCGCAACATGCGGTGGTTTAATCCCAGAGAAGGCAGTTAATTCTTTACCTTCTCATTATATGTTCTTTCTTTAACATCTTATATAATTGCGATTATTATTCAATATTTAACATCTAAAATAAAAAGAACGAGAGATACGACAGGCTGGACACCTGGTGATGTCACCTTGATGGGAACTCGGTTGCTTTATAAGTGTTCTTGAATCCAACTTTTTTAGGTTGGAGGATGGCTCAGTTTTATAGCACCGGGCATATTGTCCTCACGCGCAACATTCGGTGGTTCAATCTTAGAGAAGGCAGTTAATTCTTTAGCTTCTCATTATATGTTCTTTCTTTAACATATATATATATATATATATAATATATATATATATATATAGCATATATATGTTGAAAAAAGAAAGAGAAAATATATATATATATATATATATATATATATATATATATATATATATATATATATATATATATATATATATATATATATATATATATATATATATATATATATATAAAACACCGCTCGCAACACAAACAAACACATATATATATATATATATATATATATATATACATATATACATATAATTTTCATTATCTTCCTCACCGTCTCCTAATAACTGCAGGGTGGTGTCAAGTGCAGATCGGGATTGCTGTTAGCTTAATTACTATGTTCCAGGTTGTTCAGTTAATTTCAACCCTTGATGGAACTTTGCATGAACTATTCTTCTCCAATACCTTATCACGCGTTAATCAATTTCCTTTATGCACACAAATCCCCTTTGTTAATAATAACTCCTTTACTCCATCAACCCCCTCTATTTGGGTTTGCCCCTTTTCCTATTGCCTACCACTTCGAACTTAAAAACTTCTTAGTCAATATATATAATTCATTCATTATAAGCACGTGACTATACCATCTTAGTACCCTTGATTTGCTCTTTTTATGAGACATTTCTCCTACCGGCACATTTCCCTTACCCTTACATTTCTAATTCTATCTATTCTCTTTACTCTACAAATATCTCGTCAACCTTTCATTTCTAAAACCTCAACTCTTTTTCTCATTTTAGAGTTTAATGCCAACGTCTCACAACCTTACAGAACAGTTGGAACAAACATAAATTCGAACAGTTTTATATTTTCCTTTTTTGTTAAATTTCTATTTTTCCATATTTCTCAAAAGCTTCTCAATAGTCTTTCCTCTTTCAGCCTCAGCAACCCTATTGTTAGTCTCTTCTTTCATGCCTCCGAAAGCCCCAGTATCCGTTCTTAATTATCTAATAACTATTGTCTCTGTAAGGCTTCCCCATTCACCTTTATAATATCCAACCAAGATTGAGAATCGTCTCCTGTAAGTTTTGCACTAATTTTCATCACTTTACTTTTAGTTGAATTAATTTATAATCCTTTTTCTTTGTACACTCGTTCAAACTCGAGCACCAAATAACGCAGTTTTTCTTTTGTATCGACAATCAACCTAGAATCGTCGGCAAAAAGAAAGACGCATATCTCGCAATAATATATATATATATATATATATATAAATATAGAAAAAAAAAAAGACATATATATATAACATATATATATATATATATATATATATATATATATATATATATATATATATATATATATATATATATATATATATATATATATATATATATATATATATATATATATATATATAGAGGAAAGTATATATATATATACACACACATATTTTTAAATATTACATACATATTACATATATTTATATAATAAGGAGAGGAGAAAGAGGAGGAGAGGAGAGGAGAGAGAGAGTGAGAGAGAGAGAGAGAGGAGAGAAGGATAATGGATGGAATGGAATGGAGGAGTTTGACATGACACATCGGATCATATGAAGAAACTGCTTGGCTACTAAGGGCAGGGAACCCTTTATGTCAATAACAATAATTATAAATAGGCGAAAGGGCCAGCAACCCGGCTCTTACTTTATGCTTTTAGAAAATTCTGGACCAGCATTGAAAATCTTAGCGCTCAGGAAACACGATCTCCTGGAAATCTCTGGGAAGCGAATTTGAGGCCAAATGGAAGAAAATGCTAGCTCTACTGTCGAAAGGGTGAAACCCTACCTGAGTTTATAACTCAAGGACTAGCATCGGAAACCATTTCGCCGAAAAATAGTCTAGAGTGTTCAGGGATCAAGAGTTTGGGCCAGAAGGAAGAAGATGCTGTCCAACAGACAGGGCGAGAGTTCTATCTGGGAGATGGTAAATAAATTAATAGAGAAAAAACATATGAGAGAGAGAGAGAGAGAGAGAGAGAGAGGACGGAATGGAATGGAATGGAAGGGAAGAAGGAAGGAAGGAGGAGATGAGAGGAGAGGAGAGGAGGAGAGAGGAGAGAAAGAGAGAGAGAGAGAGAGAGAGAGAGAGAGAGAAGGGATGGATGGACAGCATAGGGGTGGAATCAATGGATGGAATGGAAGGAATGGATGGGGGACTAATCCTCCGATGGTCTCCGGAACCCTTAAGTGCTGCAGTTCTCCGACCTGGGGTATGAAACGTCCGCCCCTCTGTCCCCGTCGGCTCGAGCCCCTAAATTTGGTGAATACTTTTGTTTTTTTGTTTTTGGAAAATTTATTTTTTTTAGGGGGCCTCGAGCCGACGGGGACAGAGGGGAGGACGAACCCGGAAGGGATGGTCGGAGGAACCTCCGCGACACCCAAGTACAGCTGGGGTTCCTTCGACCATCCCCGAGGGGGGGATTAGTACCCCCCGTCGTCCACCGGGTGGCCGAGAGACCCCGACTCCTGCCATCTTTGCGGTTCACCCTAGGGTATTCCTTTAGTTAAAAAAAAAAATTTTTAAAAAAAAAAAAAAAAAAAAGCTAAATCCCATCCTTAGAATTTTCGGCTGATTCCAAATATATAATTTGTATATATATAAATATATAATTTATATATATATATATATATATATATATATATGAAGTGGCGCACGAAAACGCTTGTGCTGTTTCACGATAAATGCGAAAAACGGTTAAACACCTGTCCGAAAGAACGAAGTAATACCGA
>JABUQX010007347.1:35000-36655 GCA_015478945.1 Trachelipus rathkii | reverse complement strand
GGTATACTTCGTTCATTTTTGTTTGGTGTTTAACCGTTTTCGCATTTATCGTGAAACGCACCGCGATTTTCCTCCCCAAATTCGCATATATATATATATATATATATATATATATATATATATATATATATAATATTCCCACCAATGTCTCCTCTTGTGCAAAGGCCGGATACCCACCAAATTCCAGCAGGGTTAATGGAAATTCCTAAGCCAGATCCCAGTCAAAGGCTGACATGCCCCGATGACGGCGTTTGTAAGTGTGCAAGTCAATGGTAAGTTGGGAAAATTGAGAAGGGAAGTGTGTTCAGACTTTACCAGTGGGATACATGTAGGGATTGAGCAGTGGTTAAGTCTGTGGGCCGATAGTTGGACAGAGAATGAATGAGATTCTGAAGGAGGGCGTGTCGTACCTTCTCACTGGAGGAGGTATGCGACTGAGGAGTTCAGAAGAGCAATATCCGTTGAGAGAGAGAGAGAGAGAGAGAGAGAGAGAGAGAGAGAGAGAGAGAGAGAGAGAGAGAGAGAGAGAGAGAGAGAGAGAGAGATATAGCGGAAAGCAGGAGAATTTGTAAGACGAAAAGCCCTAGACTCAACCTATTTAAGGAGTTTTGTGTGAGTGGAACCACTCCAGATGTGTGAAAGATACTCTACATATATACAGCGATGAGCGACACCCTATAACAAAGAGTAATTAACCTGTTAGAAACTTGGTTAGAAAGAGAAATAATTTGACCCTTCCAAATCAAGATCAAGACGAAAAATAAACACCAAGAATGGTTAACGACAGACGAAGATTTGAGTTGCATTTTCTACAGAGAAGAGTTTTTAATGCGACGGAGAATAGATTTTGCACAATTTCGGGATTTGCACAATATAAGTTGGGTGAATTACTGGAGTTTGAAAGCGACGGGAATTCATTAAGGAAACGTTCCTCTTGCCAATAACATGAAAACAAAGTTAAACCAGGGTTTATATATATATATATATATATATATATATATATATATATATATATATATATATATATATATATATGTCTATAAAAAAATAAAAAAAAATATATATATATATATATATATATATATATATATATATATATATATATATATATATATATATATATATATATATATATATATATATATATATATATATATATATATATAATATAACAATAAAAAATATATATATATATATATATATATATATATATATATATATATATATATATATATATATATATATATATGTAATGTTTGTGAGTTCAATTATGATACACAATTATATTTGTGACGTCACAAGCTGTAACAATAAGTCCTCGTACTCGCCTCACCCCCTCCTCCCCCCTGTCATTTTTACTTTCCATTGCAATTGTGTTTCCATTCCCCATCCCCCAAGCTTAATTTAATGAGTGATTTTTGTTAGGTTTGTTGGTTTTTATTGAAGTACTTTCGACAAAGAAGCTTAATAAATACTCAAAAAAAATTTGATGATAAAAAATATGTGAATTTATAAGGAAATTCAATGTTTTTTTATAGGAACAAAAAATTAAGAAATATATATATATATATATAATAATAATATATATATATATATATATATATATATATATATATATATATATATATATATATACTCTTTATAACTATATATAT
>JABUQX010007347.1:15000-25000 GCA_015478945.1 Trachelipus rathkii | reverse complement strand
ATTTTTCAAAATGATCTTGATGCCTTAAAAGCTAGAATTTGGTTTATACAAAGTAGAGAAGATTCTTTGAGATGATTCCTACATATTATTATTGTTATTTTAGTTTTTGGATTTTTATTTTTAATTACTTTTAAAAAAATGTACTTGTTTACGATAATATTTGTCAGTCGCTCTCTCTCTCTCTCCTCTCCTCTCCTCTCTCTCTCTCACTCTCTCCTCTCTATCACTCTGCTCACATTCTCTCTCTACTCTCTATCTCTCCTCTCTCTCCCTCTCTCTCTCCCTCTCTATCTCTTTCTACTATCTCTCTCTAATCTACATTTATCTCTACTCTCTCTCTCTTTCTCTCTCTCCTCTCCTCTCTTCTCTCTCTCTCTCTCTCTCTCTCTCTCTCTCTCTCTCTCTCTCTCCTCCTCTCCTCGTCTCCTCTCTCTCTCTCTCTCTCTCTCTCTCTCTCCTCTCTCTCGTCTCTCTTCTCTCTCTCTCTCTCTTCTCTCTCTCTCTCTATCTCTCTCTCTCACTCTCCTCTCACTCTCTCTCTCTCTCTCCTCTCTCTCTCCTCTCTCTCTCCTCTCTCTCTCTCTCTCTCTCTCTCTCTCTCTCTCTCTCTCTCTCTCTCTCTCTCTCTCTCTCTCTCTCTCTCTCTCTCTCTCTCTCTCTCTCTCATCTCTCTCTATATATATATATATATATATAATATATATATATATTATATATATATTTATATTTATATATTATATTTATATATATATATATATATATATATATATATATATATATATTTACCGGTCGTACTTGCGTTAGAGACAACGGAGAACCTGATAATATATTAACTGATGTTCTATTTAGAAGCAGCGGAGTAGTTTTTAATCGTACAATTAATATTACTATTAATAATAGTAGTACTATTTATGATATTTCGAAAACTGATAGTTTTATCGTGATATCAATTTTTATCAGTATAACTGTTAATATTTTATTTCAAAGAGGTTGTGTAGTATTTAATAATACTAATTAATATTACTATTTGTAATAGTAGTATTATGATATTAATTAGACTTCAAAAATTAATATAGATCTTTAGAATGAAACTTATTTTCGTCAGTAGTTTATGATGATAAAGAATGCCTCACGCCAAAAATATAATATAATAACATTGTCCTACTATTCAATGGCATTTCAGGGTATTACATTAAAGTAACATGCACAAGCGGCATGAAAACGTCTTTTGAATGTTTTATTTTTACTCGGACTTAAAAGACATGCTGCTAAACACAATTGAATGCAGAACAAAAGAAAGTATCTGTCATGGGCTGAAATAAATATAAATATTGACCATCTGTGGTCAACCCACAGTTTCATGGTCAAACACATTTAACAAAGAGGTATGAACGAAACTAAAACTCTATATTATTCCTCTAATCATGTTCAATTCAATTTACTTTTGTAGTGTACAGTATATCTTAAAATGCAAAAATGAAGTTGGCAAAATTTTACGTTTCGTGTTAGGTCTGTTCAGAAAACATGAACCTCATTTCCCCCGAACGAAGCAAGTTGGACGTATCAACAGAACTGTTATATCACAGGATAATATCCTGTTTCTGAGATTACATATCCGGATCAGAAGGAAGATAAGAGTTCATAGGTAGGTAGAAGAGCTATTAGAATCAAAATATCTAAACACAAACTTCTGATCATTATAGGATTAAGGAAATACTACCAAAGTAGTGGGAAAATAATATCACAAGAAAATTTTTATACAATCCAGTTTAAAGATAGTTTAACAAAAAGAATTCGGATGCTTGTTAAATAAGGAAAATGGTGCAATTAGCGGTGAAATCGGTATTCGAAACCTTTCTCAGGAAAAGGAACTGATAGTTAAAAATTTTACTGTATGATTAAACAAAGAACGAACCGGCAGATAACTCTTATGACAAAGCACAGAACCGTTTCTTAAAGTTTCTGCAATTCACCACTGGGTTCTAACAAATATTAATGTGTAAGATTTACTAACTAGAAATTTTATATATATATATATATATATATATATATATATATATATATATATATATATATATATATATATATATATATATATATATATATATATTATATATATATATATATATATATATATATATATATATATATATATATATATATATATAATTTAGATGTGCGTGTGTATGCAATGACCTGAGCAGTTTGTGCTCATATTATGCCAACTATTATGTCCATTTTTTGCTTACGCACTCTCAGAATCACGCACAGGTCCATACATCCACATGTCAAGTGGTCCCATTGGCATAAATCTGTTCTTCTAATTACATTGCCTGAACCATGATGGGACACAGGGTCGAATTCAAGTCCCTCATCAACTGTAATTAAAGAAGAGTCCGAATGACAATTTTTGAATATATATTTTTTAATTTTTTTTTTTTATTTTTTTTAGGTCTTAAAAATTTCTTTTTTGCATTTCACATTTTTATAATTAGTTGTTGTTGGGGAAATTTTTTTGTTTTTTATTTTTTTTTAAAGGTTTAATTATACGTAAGCTTTCATATGATATATATATATATATATATATAGAGAGAGTAGTATAGATATATATATATATATATATATATATATATATATATATATATATATATATATATATATATATATACATGTATGCCATATGGGGGGCAGTAGCTAGGGCTTGTCAAATTGTTGTAACTAAAAATCAACCAATTTGGCTTAGTCAAAAATAATGATATATATATATATATATATATATATATATATATATATATATATATATATATATATATATATATATATATATATATATATATATATATATATATATATATATATATATATATATATACATAATATATATATATATATATATATATATATATATATATATATATATATATATGTATATATATATATATATATATATATATATATATATGTTTATATATATATATATATATATATATATATATGAGAAAGTTCTAGTTATTGAAGCCAATCTTGTTTTGGATATTAATGTAGGGGAGGGCCATGCCTACCCTGGCCAGACTTGTAACGCCGCTCATGTATACCTCCATCCATGCATTCGTTGTTGCCCCAATCAGAGAATCGTAAGACGTTTGAAAATAATTCTGAATTGTATGTATTTTTTTTTAAACCAGGCATTAAGACTTTAGATGCATAATAGCTTTTTATTTGCTCTACATCTTAATAGGAATTATACGATGAGATATTGAGGACTGTTAATGGGAAAAAAATTTGCAAATAGTCCTGGGAAGAGAGGTAACTGCTTGTGTGCTTGAGAAGCCGAAAGAAGTAGTGGAGGTGGTTAAAAATATTATTATTATTATCTGACAAAGTAATACTGAAAAATATGGATAAGCTTATAATTAAAAGGCCTAGGATTGATAAAGTTATTCACTTGTGATTGAACAAACTACGAACCCATTTAGTGCTGGTTCTAGTAATGTTGATGATAATTCAAGTGGTATTGAAGCCAATCTTGTTATTGATATTAAATTTAGTAGTGTTGCTACTTGGGATATAGTGTACCAAGAGGAAAATGTCCTGGATATTGGAAATTACATAATTGGAATCAATATTAAAGATTAAAGTTTGACTTATTAACAAAACCGTACAAACCACCAATTATGTACAATTTTAAAGATGCTAAAGAGGAAAAAACTCCTTTCCTTTATGAATAGCTAGATCTGCACAATTCTTGGCTAGCGTATTCTAAAATATTGAAAGGATCGTTTTGTAGATTGTGTGGCTTATTTAGACATTCTATCAAAAGAGACATATTTGGCTCCTTTATTGTAAAACCATTTAGAAAATATAAAGACATGCATTCATGTGCTAAAGTCCATGCAAATTCAGAATGGCATAAAGATGCCTCAGTAGCAGCACAATCTAATATTATTAGATTGTGGTAGCAGCAAGGAATTTAAAACGAATAATATAAAATAAGCGTGTTAGTGTAACTGAGCAACTGCATGTTGCTGAGCCCTTATTTATTAAAAAAAAATAGGCAAAAATTGGCACCTATAATTTCTACTTTAATATTTTGTTGCACTTATGATGTCGCTATTAGAGGTAGCACTGCAGATACCGTCAATTTTTCCGATTTGCTCAAATTCAGAGTAAAAGCTGGAGATGTTGTTCTTGTGGAACATTTGAAATCAAGCGGAGTAAAAGCTAAATACACATCACATATGATTCAGAATGAACTTATATTTATTTGTGGAAAGTTGATATGTAATCAAATTTTGAATGAAGTAAACAATTGTAAATATTTCTCTCTTTTAGCAGACGAGGCAGCAGACATATCCGGAACAGAACAGCTATCGATTGGTGTTCGCTTCGTTGATAAGGATCTCAATGTACGTGAAGAATTTCTAGGCTTTACTCCTCTTAAAAAACTTAAAGCTGAAGATATAGCCAGAGCTATATTGTCTACTACACGAGATATTTACAATTTAAATATGAGTAAGCTTGTTGGACTTGGTTTGATGGGTGCTCCACCATGACTGGCAAAGAAAATGGAGTTCAGAAGTTAATAAGAGATCAGTACCCTAAAGCCAAATTTTTTTCATTGTTGTTCCTATCGTTTCAATTTAATAATTAATGACCTAAATACTGTTCCAGAATTTCGAAACACTATTGGAATAGTAAAATAATTTATAAAATTTTTCCGTGAAAAAATGTCTCGCAGAAATTTGGTGGCTAATATACTATTGTTATGCGAAACACGATGGTCTGCCAAGTACAAATCAACTAGGATATTTTAAGAAACATTTTAGCCAAATAAAATTATCATTAAAAAATCTCTCATCTGATCCAGATGTAACGCAAGCCACACGAACTGCAGCATGTCAGCTTTCATCAGCAGCAGGAAGTCCTGCATTTCTCATCTGTTTAATAATCATGACGAAATATAGTTCATATTTGGAGCCTATAGGAAATATTCATCAAACTAAAGTAATAAATTTGGATGAGGTTCATTGTCACATAGAAAAACTTTTAAATATTTTAAAAACTGATGGAAATGAAAATAATGCAGTCTCTTTTTAAAGGAATTTTTTAAAAATCTAAGAATTTTTGCCAAGATTTTTCATTTCCAAGTGCAGTATCCAAAGGAATTCCAGCCTCAGGGACATCAAAAAGTTCTGCTGAGGATTGCTTCAGAGTTGCCCCATTTATACTTTATCTTGATTCTCTCATTTCATCTCTGAGTTTCAAATTTTCGGAACACAATATAACATCGACCTTTCCTTGCATTTTGCACCCAGTTAGAACAAGAAAATTAACCAAATCCGAATATTTAAAAAAAAATTGAACTCATTATAACTGAATATAATATTGACAACCTAATTGGTGAAGCAGAATCTTTGTTTAATTTCTGGAATGATTCAGATAGGGAACAAATAGATGAGAAAATGAGTTACAGCACATTACTACAAAATCATTGTACATTTTTCCCAACAGTTCCACAAGCTATCAAAGTACTTTCCACACTTCCATCAACTACTTGTGCAATTGAAAGGTCGTTTAGTACCTTACGACATGTTAAAACGTGGCTAAGGTCAACTATTTCCAACGAAAGATTAAATGGGCTATGTTAACTAGGCATTCGCGGGGGAAACGTTTCACGTCAAAAACATCACTTGATAGAAGATATTATAACTGATTTTAAGAAAGAAAAAAAGAAATATTAAATTCTTATTTTCATGCTAAAAAGGAAACACTCTTTAATAATATAAGACTTCTTACTAGTTATACTCATTTTGAAATAAAACTTTTCGTAAATTATGAAATATTTATAAATATTGGGCTGTGTGAATTATCATTTTTTATTATTCAAACCTTTGAAAACACTGTACTATAAGATAATAATATATATATATATATATTAGTGATGTGAAGATATATATATATATATATATATATATATATATATATATATATATATATATATATATATATATATATATATATATATATATATATATATATAAATTCAATTTCAAAAATTTTTAATTATAATTATGCTTTAGATCGTATAGATAGAAGCAGTTGCCTCGCTACATATATATACCTATATATATATATATATATATATATATATATATATATATATATATATATATATATATATATATATATATATATATATATATATATTTATATACCTATATATATATATATATATATATATATATATATATATATATAGATAGTTATATATATATATATATATATATATATATATATATATATATATATATATATATATATATATGTTATTGCTTCAGTCTAAATTTTGATTTATAAGAATAAATATAATAATAATCAAAACAAATTAAGTAATCTATTTATTGTTGAGGAAAACATTTGTGGTTCGCGAAGATTTCTTATGTTTAGTGGCTCTTGAAAGCATCAAAGGTGAATCTCTAGCAGAGACTATAAATACTGCGAAGGTTGAAATAGTGACTTTCTGATTGGCAAATGATATGACGGTGCAGCAGCAGAGAAGAATAGTTGGTACATGTCTAAATGAAGAGGCGTAAATTTATGATCGCGGAAAAGATAAAAAATTTAATAATTTTAAGGGTGAGATGTAGATTATAAAGGGTAACCTAAACTAACCTAACATAACCTAGCCTAACCAAAGAGCTTATAGGGCATTATCAATTGATTTGAAAAACGAATCCTAATTTAGACTTGTGCCGAATAGTTTTTATTTAGAGATGTTAAAGCTATCGAAGATATTCAGCTGCACTGTATATGTTCATTGCTGTTCGCATTCATTTGGAGTACAGCACGTTAGAGACTTTATTTTTACAGTCATCAAAATTGACAACTATTTTAATAGGAAAAAAATAGGAAAGATTTTTCCAGAGACAAAATGGGCAAAACTCAGACGAATTTGAGAAACAAATTGGGTAGAAAGTTTCGATTTGGAGAAGTTTTTAAAATAATTGTTAAAGCTTTAGAGGATCTTGTGACGAATCAAGATATTCAACCTTCTTCAAAAACCTCGAATCTTTTGAAATCTGAAACCATGAGCAAATTTGTTACAAGTTTAAACAATGCTTCAACTTCGTTCTCCTTCACTTTTATATTATGTACCATTATTAACATCACCATATTACCACCAGCAGTTACCATTATTAACATCAATAACATCAACTCCTCTTAATCACATCAAAAATGTGATGTTCGTTTTGAAAGATTTTCGCTCAAACATCAATGAAAAACTTTCAATTATCCTGGAAGTTTCAATAGAACTTCTGCTTTCTGTTAATGAAGAAATGAGAATCCCCCGCCCCTCCGTGTCAGGATCAATGTAAAATGAAATGACAGAAAAAGACATAAAGCAATAATTGCAACTCTTTTCCTTCATGATATTTCAAACTAGGATCGATCGAGAGCAAGTTTGTGATCCATAAATCAACACTTGTCAATTTTAGTATTGAAAATTTTACCAATTTTGTTAATAAATTGGATCATTACAGTCACATTTGTTAAGGATTTTAGAATCCATCTCACTCACAACGTTCACTCCATTCAGAAAGGTATTTATCTATTCTGAAAAGATTCAAGACATCTTTTCTAAATTCTACAGGAGAGGAAAGACTAACACTTTTATGAGAGTTCAGCACAGCTACACAATATAAACGTAGGAAAATATCAATAATTTTTTCTGCTAAGGGAGCAAGAAGAAGAAATTTTTATATAATTTTTTTTTTTTTTTTTTTTTGTATTTTGAAATTACGACAAAGGATAGATTATTTAATTTATTCCTTTGTATTCAATTAAGGATATATATATATATAGTTATATATATATATATATATATATATATATATTATATTATATATATATATATATACTTATCTATATAGACATATTTTATTTGTATATATATAAATATATATATATAAATATATATATATATATATATATATATATATATATATATATATATATATATATATATATATATATATATATATATATATATATATATATATATATATATATATATATATATGTCTCTATGGGTATATACATATATATATTTATATATATATATAAATATATATATATATAAATATATTTAGATGTATATATGTTATATTATATATATATATATATATATATTCCTTACATGGCATTGTCGAACGTGCTATTTTTTCCTTAATTCAGGTATTCGAATAATGAGCATGCACGATATAAATAATAATCATAATACAAATAATAAATAACAATAACAATAATAATGATTATAATAATAATAATAATAATAATAATAATAATAATAATAATAATAATAATAATAATAATAATAATAATAATAATAATAATAATAATAAAATTACTGAGTATAGCAGTTTGGTTGGTCTTGTTTTGTGGTTTAGCTTTTATAAAGAAAAAAAAATTATACTAAATGAAACCTTTTTTTTTTTTATGGGACGCACGAAGCATGCAGACCACACCGGGATTGGGTGGAAATTGTCTGGAGATTTTGAGGAATGAAAACTCGTCCTAAAGATTGAAAGGAATGTGATTAAGGGTACAGTAACAAAGGGTTAGAACAGGGAGAAGTAGTAGTTAGTTAAAGCAGGGAATGCAAAAGAAAATGAAGAAAGAAATAGTATAGATGAAGTAGTGGAAGATGAAGAAGAACAACAACAACTTAAAGAATATTACAAGGAAATACAAGTTGAAAAATAAGATGAATAAACAATAGAAATTTATTTATATATATATATATATATATATATATATATATATATATATATATATATATATATATATATATATATATATATATATATATGTAGAGAGTTGTATATATATATATATATATATATATATATATATATATATATATATATATATATATATAGAATGTGTATGTGTTTATGTATAAATGTTGAAACTTTATGCCACTATTGTTGATTAAGAATAATGAAACGGTGGACTAAACAAGATTATTATTATTATTATTATTATTATTATTATTATTATTATTATTATTATTATTATTATTATTATTATTATTATTATTATTATTATTATTATTATTATTATTATTATTATTATTATTATTATTATTATTATTATTATTATTAATATTTTATTATTAGATTTAGTTTTTGACTCTGTAATAAAACATAAATTTCTTTTGATAGAGAGTAATAACACACACACGCACACATGCCAATTATATATATATATATATATATATATATATATATATATATATATATATATATATATATATATATATATTTATATATATATATATATATATATATATATATATATATATATATATATATATATATATTCTTTGTAAAAGCTTTGAAAAATTGAACGAATAAATAAAATGAAACGAAGCTAAAAGAAAAATGTAAGAGAAAAAAAATATATATAAAAATACATTTAAAAGATGATTAATAGATAAAAGTAAATATAAAAGAAAACAAAAAGAAAAAATGAAAAAGAAAACAACAAAGAAAAATAAAGATGAAAACAAAAAAGAACAATGAAGAAAAAAAAATATAAAGAAAACACTTCAAAAAGGGTTTTTATTTATGTTAATGAATTTTCATTTTTCAGCTACTCCTCCCCCAATTCAACTGACTGAAACAATCCCCCCCCCCTTTAATCTCCAACCACAAAAACCCCCATTCAAAATCCAAAATATATATTAATTAATAAGATATTTAAAATTCGAAAAAGAAACGGAAGGTGTTTTTCTTATTGTGGTGTCGAGAATACTTTTGGCTTCTTTAGTAGTTGAGTGAATACGGAGAAGAAGAGGTCAGGTCATCAAAGGTCAAAAGAAACCATCTTCATTTTCGGTTAATTGACTCTAATAAAATCCGATAAACGTTTCTTTGAGAAATGGTTTTAACGAGGAGAGAGAGAAAGAGAGAGAGAGAGAGAGAGAGAGAGAGAGAGA
>JABUQX010007347.1:0-2500 GCA_015478945.1 Trachelipus rathkii | reverse complement strand
ATATATATATATATATATATATATAGGCTATGTATATATATATATATATATATATATATATATATATATATATATATATATATAAATTGTAAATTTTTCTTTCTAAATATATTTATGTATGTATATATCAATTGCTATTGTTAGGTATATATATATATTTTTATATTTACTTATATATATATATATATATATATATATATATATATATATATAATCTCAATTGGTCTAAAAATTGTCACATGATAAATTATTTAGCATTAGTAACCCATTATGGAATGGCCACAAGTTAAGAATTGGAATAAATTCGCCAATTATTGCTCGCATTCTTCCAGACCGCCACAATAAAAACATCATTTATTTTGAGAGTGAGACTCTGGTTTGACTCCTTTTTCGGGATTGGGATAAATCATTAGGTACTTATTTGGAAATATCTCTTATAGAGGGTTAGGACCAACGAAATAATGTGTGTGTGTGTGTGTGTGTGTGTGTGTGTGTGTGTGTGTGTGTGCTCGTGTGTAGGTGTGTGTGTGAATGAGTTTTGTGTTGGTTTGTCTGTAGAAGATAAAATTCTTTAGGTTTTAGATGAAGTATTTTTGCCATTTTTCTATTTTCCGTATATAATGATATACTGTACTATTGCGTTATTATATATATATATGCATATATATATATATCATATATATATATATATATATATATAT
The DNA here is from genome assembly GCA_015478945.1 of Trachelipus rathkii. Lineage (NCBI taxonomy): Eukaryota > Metazoa > Arthropoda > Malacostraca > Isopoda > Trachelipodidae > Trachelipus > Trachelipus rathkii. Next base: position 1,799 of record JABUQX010007347.1, on the reverse strand, counting down.
ATATATATATATATATATATATATGGCATATATATATAATATGAACCGTTGGTCTTTCGACTGTATTAATGCTACAATTAAGTTAATAAAAGCTAATGTTTATTTTTAAAGTGTCCATAATCTGCCTTAGAGGTAAAAATAATTTGTATCTTAATCCAGGATTCCTGACCTGAAGATCCTTCAAATATAAGGGTATAAAAGTCTTTTCTATATTTTGACCTTAATCGACAGAAAGGTCTAAGGGCTTATCACTCCAGGTGCAGTCACTTACACAGCTATCACTTCTGGGCTTCTTAAAGAAAAGGTAATTTTTTTGGTATCTATGTATACCTGAACACGTGTGATGTGACCGTTAACACACACGCACACGCACACACACGCACGCACACACACACACACACACACACACACACACACACACACACACACACACTCACACACACACACACACACACACATATATACGCACATATATATATATATATATATATATATATATATATATATATATATATATATATATATATATATATATATATATATATATATGGTACATGTGAGCTGGATGACCCGCAAACTTGAGTAGTTTTTTTTATGTTGAAAAAGTTAAAAATGCAGTATAATTGACCAGAAATTGCTTTCGGTGTGAAGCGCAGATTCTTTCCTTTTTTTAAATTTTTTATTAAAAATTGTATGAACTTATTTCGAATTGTGTTTAGTTATTAATTATTTTCTTAGGTACGAATTTTCGTTCAAATAAAATAAAATGATAATTAAAATATAAATATTTTCAACAGATTTGTCGTTTTCCTCAAAACTGGAATTACTATAACTAGAATTATAATAGCAATAATACTAATAGTAAAAATACTAATAGTAATGTCAATAATAATAGTTTTGAACCTTTTATTAACCGAAATTACATCTGCACAAACCCCTTTCTTACATAAAGAAACCCAAAAGGTGTAATGATGGCTGTAAAAGGAACTAACATTCCATCATCTAAATTATATATATATATATATATATATATATATATATATATATATTATATATATATATATATATATATATATTATATATATATATATATATATATATATATATATATATATATATATATATAAAAACACATTATCATATATATAATATATATATATATATATATATATATATATATATATATATATATATATATATATATATATATATGTATATATATATATATATATATATATATATATATATATATATTATAGTTATTAGTATATATATATATATATATTTTTTTATATATATATTTATGAGTATATATTTTTTAGTATATATATATATATGTATATATATATATATATATATATATATATATATATATATATATATATATATATATATATATATATATATATATATATATATATATATATATATATATATATATATATATATATATATATATATATATATATATATATATATATATATATATATATATATATATATATATATATAAAGATATTTATACATATATACATATATATATATATATATATATGTGATGGGACTTGGAATCGGAATCGGCAAAATTGTACCGATTCTTTGACCGATTCTTTGGTATACAATCTGAAAATAATTTTTATTCGATCTTTATGATATTTCAAAGACAATATTTCGAAGTCTGCCATATTGATTTTTAATTTCAGTTCTTCCTTAATTCTATTTAATTAATGAAAACTGGATTGAGCTGTGCATCTTTACGTAGAGCCTAAGATATCATGCTAAGATTTTCAGACAGTCAC
>JABUQX010007346.1:20000-36473 GCA_015478945.1 Trachelipus rathkii | reverse complement strand
CCTTTACCCATTCATTTTGTATTTCAAACAAGCAGATTAGATAGCTTAGTATTCACCAATAAAAAATATAAATTTAAAATCACACTACACTACTTACGGCTATAATTCTGTTAGTGAATTTGACTTTACTTTCTGTCATATTATTACTTGTCTCAATCTCACTGAGTATCTCCATAGATCTGAGATAGATATCATCCGTGGGTAGTCGGGGGTGCTCAACCTGTTGAATATTAATCATATATATTATATATAAAGCACAACTCTACAATCTCCAATTACTCACACATATAAACACCTTCTACTATTACCTCTTATACACTCTTTCAACGGTCTACTCTCGTTTCTGCTGTCTGATCGCACTAATGTATGGTGAATCCTGACTTCTTAATCAATATAAACAAAAAATGATCATATAGATAAACCTCTCGTTCAACAACGTTAGACTTAGACCGGCCTCAATAGTAAACTGAGAAGTTCTGTTATGATAGACATGCGAGCTTTATTATACCTCTTCTCTAGTCTCCAGTATATAATACAGAATAGTCTCATCCGCCCATTGATATTATAGGTGATAGTACTGCTCTCATATCTGGGGGGGGGTGTTCTGCGTTTCTCCCGGCGTTTGGACAGGGTCTGAAGTTATATAACAGTGCTATATATTCATATAAAAATAAAGTTCTATTGATTAATTAAAACTCTCTTGTTAGCTTTCCAGATAGTATTTCTAAACTTGACACCTCTATCATTTAAGAATTTAGGCATTGATATAGAAATGTTATATATGGTTTAACCGAATGATACTCATCCCTTATATACTCTTTTTATGTTGATACATAAGCGCGGCCAGATGCGTGACGAGGAAAGCTTATACATCGAACATTACCATCACAACCTTTACTTTCCTCCTCATCCTGTTTTTCAAGCAACAAGGAGGCATCAACTTAGGTCTGCACGCAACGTATGGTATAGTTTTAAGATCTTGTAGTAAACTTCCAAGGCTATGAATTCGTATGATGGTGATTCCTTATCATATTCCCACCACCTCTGTTATGTGAATATCTCGTTGTCATCTTCTCTCACTTTCCTGCTGAATTTATCTACATCTCACTATATAAAGCTTAGACGTCTGTGTTTTATATGCGATATTGCGCATATATTAGAGATAATACTATTATGAGGTCTATACCCCCTACCTTGATAATAGAGTTACTGCCGTGATTTGTGATGACAAACTGATAAAAAATAAATCCTGGGATGACGTAAGAAAGTGGCAAATGACTGAATACTCCTTATCTAACGCCATTTAAAAACATTATTCTAGACAAGAATATCCTTAAAACTCGCAACTCTCTTTCAAACAGCTCCCGCTCTATGAGTTGACTCATGACAATGTCGCAGCTCATAACAATTCTTGAACGTATGAACAATATATGTATCTTTTATGATAATTTCTTAAGCGTTAGTTCTCAAGCGAGCACAGGCAATGAAATCATGACGCACAATTACTCTCGTACCAAAGAGGCTTCTACAATGCGGTGTATGACTAGAATCTCGGAATCTCTTCGTATCATCTCCTCCTTCGATTTTTCTAAATCATCACTAACTACTACATGCACACACACACCAATCCTTCTCTCTGACCCACTCCAACTTGTGTATCCTTTCATACTTTGTTTCTAGTACTCATGAGCTAAAATCATAAATTTGCCTCTTATCTAAAACTATCCCAATCTAACTCTCTCCATCGTATTTATCCTTCAAAACTAATTATTCCGCTCCTATTTCATAGCTCCACATACTGATTCATATTATTTTGCGCAAAAATAGAGCGCCTGTTATTCGGCTCAGTCACTGAACCTTCTCAGAGGATGCATTATAGCTCCTAGGCAAAAGATTAAAGCGGTATTGAGCCTAGCAGAATTATTATAAAATAAAATACCTAACAAAATAACAGCATCTCTTAACAGCGTTGCGAAGACAACGGACTAGGACATACATGTGGGCAGATTTCTTTCTCCCCACACATAGGGATGTTAATAGGGATATTAAGATGAAGCTGTATAGGAATTTGTACTATTAAGAGGGTGTGAATATTTAAGTAATGATATGATGTATAATTAGTGGATTAATAATAGGTGTTTATAGTTTTCAAGCTATTGTTCTAGTAAACGCTTGAATTTGCATAGATGAATCGGACCGGTAGCAGAACAGAAAGGCTCGAATCGCTATTTGGCCTCGGAATGTCCTGCCCAGATAATAAGAAAATAGATTGGTATTAAAATTTACTAAGCCGGAGTACTATGAATAATATCTCTATATATTTACTTATCTATTTGTATTTATTATCATATTACCAATATCACTATTGATAATAATATTAATACTATATATAAAATAAATGTTATATATATTATATATAGAATTATTAATATAATATTATATATATGTAATATATAAATATTACATATATAATATATATATTAAGATATATTATATAATAATTATAGATATATTATATATATTTAATACTATATTATATTATTAAGAGGACCTTCTATAATAAACAGAAGTTATACATATGCACCTTTACCTTCTGTCGTATATATTATAAGTTTAAAACTCTAGGGTGAATATATATATTACACTTCCTTAACACTAAGGCTAACGAATCGTTAGTATAGTGAAATATATTAATAAATTATAATAATAAAAAATATTATATATTGTATGTATAATAACTGCTACAAATACATATCTTAAATAAATAAATATTAGTATATTATATTTATATAAAAGCATTATAAAGAACTTTCGTGTTAAATATATGATGGGATACATATAGATACCTAAGAGGGAGAGCGAGAGAAGAGGAGGGTACTGTAATTTAACTATATTACAATTTATATATTACCTTTTAAGATTGATATATATATCCTGACGTGTATATGCTTTATACACATGAGTGAGTAGTCTTTAGCAGAGTGTATTACTCCTATATTAAAAAACTTCCTAAGCTATTTTTAGAAAATAAAATTAAAAATTATATTTATATGTAAAATAAATTAAAATCCTTTTTTTTATAATTAATTTATATTCCTATAATTAGCTAAACAATCGGATACTAATATATTTATATATTATTTATTAAGCATTTATAGTCGATATATATTATATTATATGATTATTTAACTTATTGAGTTTTAGCTCAGCAATTATATTCTGCGCAAGTATTGATGCTCAATGTACTTATCAATACACTAAAGTATCTGTTTGTGCTCACGATGGTTCGTGAAACAGAGACAGTGGCCAAGAACGTGTGGTTACGACTTCCAAGGCACGTTATTGGAGCTTATTGAAAGGACTTGCGTATGAAAAGGACGGTAAATATTGAATCGTGCTTAATAAAAAGCCAAAGAAAGGTCTCAAAAAAAGTATTAGCACAAACCTCTTATGATGCATCCTCTGCAGTAGAGAAAAACGATAATGCCAATATTGAGAAAAAAGATCAAGCAATGACCCTCAAGGAAAAAAGGCCAAGAATGAAGAAAGATGAAGACGAGTCATTTCTCTCTGATGGATAGTACCAATCCGCATACAGAGTCATATATCTTAACCTCGAAAGTCCTGTTTAAAAAAACAATTCTATTGACAGCCTACACTGTTTTAGAAATATACTGAAAAAAAATTTGTGAACTAATTTACTTCATAATAGATAAGTAAAATAATAGACACAGATAAATTACACTTTTTATCAAATTTAGGTGAAATAAAAGTAACTGCGTGGAAGCAATTATGCCATTCTTTAGTATAAAATCAATTTAGGATTTTAAAATAGGGAGAAAATTATCAACTACGTAGATCCTACAATATAAAAATGATATCCATCCATAAGGATAGGTATAGTTTCAGTAATAAGTAATAAATATACTACCATTAACATAATAATATAAATAGGTATAGTTAAAATGAATACAATATAAAATAAGAATTACAGGTCATATCAACATAAAGCTAAAATATATTATATTAACAAATTATTGGACTTAGGTATTTCAAGTTTAGAATCTCTGTTGAAACCCTGCTGTGTAAAACACATTGAGAACACCTTAGAGCGTTATTTTGCTCTTACGAGCCGACATAGTGCTTTCTATATCTGTAGTAGTTAGTAAGGGAATGATTTTTAAAAATAGTTAGGAGTGGAAAGCCATCACGAAACAGTTAGTTAATGTGATGATTTTCGTGATTCAAAAAAACAGCAAAAAAAAAAAGTGCTAGTGCGTGTCTTAAATAATGAGCAAAGCACAACAGTGATCCTACGTTCATTTTAACAAAGACGACATATAGATTATTCGTCGTGTCAAGCACGTAAATGCACCAACGAGATACATAGAGCGAAAAGGGTGAATTTGCATTGTATAAAATGTTGTAGTGATATTTCTGTTTGTCATTATCTATAACAGCTTAGTACATTAAGGCGATAAATTTGCATACCAATAATATACCATATATAGAATGTTGAATGTAAATAAGAACGTATAATCGTGAAAATAGAGAGAGAAAATTAGTGTCATGAAGCTAATATTTACTCCGTAGGATCATTTATCTTTCTACTCTGAGATTCAGAATCATTATTGTATATATATTGTATTTTTCTATATTTTAACTCAATATATGATTAGCCTACAACATTTCCCCTTTCACTCCAAATATTGAACTAAGTACTTCTCTATACAGACTTTAATATTATTCCGACTAGCAAGTTGATGATGTCTATTTACAAACTAGTAATATATGCTGTAAGATCAATAAGAGCAAAAAATACTGATATAATATGTCCTTAATATATGTTTCGAGAATAATGGAAGCTAGAAGTAGGCGTTAAAATTCAAAAATACACTGAGAAAGCATAAAATTGTCAGATGAGTGGGAAGTGAAATGGTGTGATCAAGTTGAATAAGAGACAAAGTTGCCTCCAACCTATACAATTTGTTGGGAAGTAAGTGATCGCACAGGAGCTAAGTTATTTATTCTCTTAAATAAAAGTCTAATGCGGTCTCAATAAAAGTGTTAGTAATACTCTATGTATCTGAGTATTATTACAGTATCTCTAGTATGTAATTATAATTCTCATATTTATATGTGATAACCTATTTTGTACCATATGTGATATATATAATGTCTATATTGTCTAAAAAATAAATATATTAATATGCCATATAATATTAATCATTTAGGAGTAGGATTAATATAGATTAGTAATATATATAAAAAAACTACTTTCTCTTGAAACGAAGTATATTTTAAATAACTTTTATTTAATTATGTATTATACTTACCTGAAATTACAAGTTCATGTTTTATTTAATAGAGAAATATAATAAAAGTATTATTATGTAACTATCCAAAACAGTATATCTCTATACTCTACATCATAATAAATATTATACTATATTAATATAATAAATGCACATTACTTATGATATTTATTTATTTATAAATTGATAAAAAATTCCCATATTTATACTGAAAGATGGTGTACAAATAGCTAGGAAATATAAATAATAGATTAATGGGTGCTGATTTAGTAAACAAAATTAATTATCTAAGAAATCTTCCTTCTATTCAACATTTCATGATCTGAATCAGTGTAAACATAACTTTATATTATATATTTAATATAAAAGTACTTAAAGTACAACAAAAATACAATATTAATAATAATATCAGAATTTTCTGATGCATACAATAATATAGAGATTTTCAAAATGATATTACGTGAGTTACTATACATATAAGTTACCTGTTCTACATGAATAGTAAGATCAATGATAAATGAAATAAACGTAGCATAGTATATAATATTGAGATAATAGAAAACGTAATTGCTAATATAATTATTACTGGAATATAAGATGTATACTTTGATGACTATGTACCTATTAACTATATCATATAACGAAAAAGAATGGTTAAATCAGGTAGTGTCCAATCCGCTGCGCATAACCAGAAACATATAGCGACATATGTGAATGATATATAATTATTGCTGTTGACATTCTACAGAGCATACTGTATCTCTCAAGATCTCTCTATATTTCTAACTATTAGCCTACGTCAACCTATTTCTACGAATTTGATTTGCAATTGAAAACTATTCATTTATTTATCCAGAAGATTTGTTATTCGTGGAAGCAAAATAAAAGTATTTATAAACAAATAGTCGCAACTTATTGAAATTTAATAGCAATCCATCAGAAAACCGTTTGCTTGTTTGCTCGAAGTACTCTTTCAAAGATCTAATAAAGTAAGACATGAGTTATTGAAAAAATAATATACCAAAAACACAGCATGGTAAATCACAGGAAAAAATCAGAAGACAAATATGATTTGTTCTCTAGCGTCTGAGTACACGGAAACTGACGAATTATATTTTTTGTCAATGGCAAGACCGTTTGACTATGGAAACGAAGAAAAAGTGCGGAAGGAAATAATCCAGTAGTAGTACACATATACTTTTTGCTTAAAAGTGGTTGTAGTATATATCTATTAGAGCGAATGAACAGAAGCTCTATAGAGAATCGCCTTTTAGCATTGACTAATTAAAAAGCAATCGCGTATTTCTGGCGGGTGAAGAATTGTTACAACCGTCCCTGAATTAGCATAGGAGTCTCCAAATATTTTAGATAACGACCTTGTGTCTTTATAGCTGCCACTATTGATTAGCGAAAGAGTCAGACGAAGTAGTTTAATAACAAGGCAGACGAAGTTACAAGAGTATCTCAAGTTATGCTGATCCTTCACAAAAACTGGAAGCACCTTAGGCTCCATTCTTGTAACTTATTTATTTCTCTTAGCTTGACAAGAATGCAACGTACATATGATAGAATTGCCCTCAGTTTACGCCTCTCTATAGAGGAATCCGCTAGATTGAGATATTTTTAATGTCTTCTAGCAATGAACTTTGCGCAGTCTGGATCATCTGCCATGCGAATTAAAACACAGAATCTAAGACATATTGTGAAAAAGTAAATACATGCTAAGGACTCTAATTTGGATAATATAGCAAACTCATTAGTGTGAGTGTCTGACCGGAATAGCTTAGCTGATCAATGAAATAGGGTAAAGTCAATTGACCTAAGATTTATTAAATCCTCTCTATGTGACAACATATCTGCATTAGCTTTCAATAATGAAGACAGCTGTGCTCGGTTGAATATACTTTAATATATGCAGGCATTATGATATATGCTACCGTGTTAAATGTGTGGAATAAATTATGAGTCAAGAGCTGTTAACAGACGATGAATCCAGAAAATACTGTGTATTTGTACTAAATTACTTAGATTGGTAAATTTAGGTATTATAGATACATTATGAATCCTTACATTGAGATTAGTTCGACTGGGCTTTTACTAAAAGTAGAGCTTAAGGTTCTGAAGATAGTATCGATATATTTGGTTTAAATAGTAAATAAATATATATATAAATGTATCATGTTTCACTATAAATTTTTAGTTACAGAGTCACTCCTCCTCCTACACAGATATACTCGCAGATACTAATCACCTACTCCCCCTACCACCTCATCCTCTCACATATATCTCATCTACCTACTTCCACTCACCTCCTCCCTACCTCCCCTCTATACGGATATAATAATGACGTACTGCGATGATAATAGATACCTATTATTTAGATCAACAACTGCTATAATTGATTTGTGCACCTTATTAGCTTAAATAGTTAATTAGCACTATAAATCTCAATGAAATCTAAAATATTTTATAATAAACTACTAAGCCAGATATTATAAATTATTTACGAATTTTATTTCAAATGTTAAATTTTTATTCAGCTCGAAATAATTGTAGGTATATTAAATGAAGAGAAAATCATACTTTTACTACACGAGTTTACGAAAAAGTGAAGTTTTATGATCAATATCCATTCCACTCTGAAGAGCAAGATGTGAATTGTTTCGTGGATGACTTAGAGCGTCCTCATTAGGGATGCCAGGTTTAAAACTGATAAAAGCAAATAAGGGAGTGGTAGCATATAATAGTATGCTTTAATAACCCAATAAATTAATAGTTTATAATCCAAAGTAGTTCCAATTGAATACAAATTGCATAAGGTGGTCATTTGTAAAGGGTCGCCCGTTATTTCATGAATTTTATGATAAATTAAGAAAAGATAAAAATATTTAGTAGACAAATCAATGTAGTCACCTGCCTCGACATTTGTAACACCTCAATTCGACTTAATGAAAAACAAAAAAAAATTAAAAATAAATACACCGGTAATAAATCCATTGGCTTTTCAAAATAAAGTTTTCTACTACACGTGTTCAATCAATTACATACTCTTAACTTGTGCGAAACGATGAAGAATTAAGAATATTTAAAACTACCAGTGAAAAAAATTGATGTCCGAGCTGAGGAATTAAACCGGAAAACACAAATGGTGGGATACATTCCCTTGAGCCGGTAGCGCGGGGTGCATGATGCTTATTTCAACAGCTCAAAACAATTCTGACAAATACTATCCCCTGTTCCTGCGAGATTCATAGCCCTGTCCTCCTCTCGGAGACTACGAGATATTTGCAAAGAAACAAGATTATATATGGCTCGTCTTTGAAATGGTGCCATACCCATGTAGAAGCAAGTTATTATTTCTCCTATGAAATTGATTAAAGATGAAAATCAAGTCGCAATTAAGTGATAATTTCAATCTTGATAATTACTACTCTGTGCCTCTCAAGTAAACAATTTTAACACCAAACTATTGTAAAAGACTAAGCTCGGAATTCCAAAACTAAGCCTCTAAGAAGTGTCCAATTAATTGAGCATATAGTAATGATTTAAATTGCATACTGTAATAATGTCTTTATCATAAATAATATTAATAAATATTAAATATATTTTAAAAATTATTTTATATTATTGATACATTTAATTGAATATATATATATGGAGCATCTGAACTCGTCTGTGAAAAAACTTGAGATAGCAGCCATGCTATGGAAAAACGTTATTGCCACCCCGTTTAATATATTTTTTTGTTTTTTTAATTAGTGAATGAAAAACCTTAGAACATTATATAGTATTCATAGTGAGAGCCAAATATTTATATGATATTAATAAGACTTATAACATTATTTATCTAAAAGTCATCAAAATAAGTTATATTAAATATACGATTAGATACAAAGGATCCTAATTCTAAAGCACTAGGACCCAACTTAGAGGCAAATTAATCACTTCTTTGGGCTAATCAAGCTTAAGATATGGAAATATGATCATGCTAACCCATATCCGTATAACATTACAAAAAGACCCTCAAACTGGTTAGGTTTTTTGGCGCGTGACGTTTATTAATAGTTGCTGCCCAATAAAAATTTCACCAAATAAACTCCCCAAAATCTGACTTATGTAAAAGCTTTTTCTTTGGTTTAGTTTTGCAATGAGAGTCAGACATAATTTTAGCTTTAAAGTAAATTCGCTTTATCTAAATTTCGGATTATAATAAAATAGTAGGAGATTGGTTAACCAACTGTTCGTGCACTGCCCAATCAACAAAAAATTCCCTATAAAAAGATATACATATATGTGAATATATAATATTATAGTATAGGAAGATAAAAACATCTTTTAAATTCGTGATTGTTATTTACCTTATCACAACAATCACCCTTAAGAATATAATATTAAAAATAACATTTGTACTCCATTAGTAATTATTACGGGCAATATAAAAAAAATTAAATTTTGATACTTTGATATCATTGGGTCAATGTATAGGTGATCCAACCTTTATCTAAACCTATTATTTTTTACTAATATATTTAACGTAATAATAATATTGCACCTAAACTACGACCTACACGATCAAAAAATATATTTATTCACAAATAAATTAAACACCCATACTTAATTACACAGTGCTAATGCCCTATGTCTATAAGGGTTATTAAATGTGGAGTGAGTGGTATAGATTATCGAATTTTATACGTAGTATATATATTAATTATAGAAGGTATGATAGATCTATAATTAATTAGTAGTATGTATTACTATATATTTAATGGAATTGTATATAAGGAGCTTATTCCTATCTCGATAATGAATTAGTTATACATATTAAATAAGAATATCAATAGAAAGTGATGGAATGAATAGGCTACTATATTAATCTAGTGCATAGTATATATATCTAATATATAATAATATACTATTTTTTATCATAGTTATTTATTGCGTAAGCTCTATAGAGATAATAGTTTGATAATAATTACATTGGTATAATATAATTTATATATATATACTTAATATTCCCCTATATATATATAATAATAGTATAGTAACAATCACAACCCACGCGTATAACTCCAATTCAAATTTCTCTTGAACACATAATCGAGTGTGTGACTTGCTCCACTCGGCTATCGGAGCTTGTATTTTTGTTCCGTCTGTTTGAGTCATTGACACACAACACACACACGACACACCAGCACACACCACACACCACATGCGTGGCAATAAAACGCTCATCCAATAATTTTTGCATTTTTGTTGTTTGATAGCCATGATCGCCTACACACGCTATTATTTACGTATATATAGTATTACTATAGTATACTATAATATAAGTATATATATATTATAATATTATATAGGTATAGTTGAGTAATAGTATATGATATATAGTATTATATATAACCTTATATAATAGTATTGGCTTATAGTATAGGTATATATAAATATAAAAACTGAATGTAGCTAGTTGCAACGGACCTAGTAGGTATATATGATATAATAGATATATTTGCTAAGCTATCTAAAAAAATATATATGATTATACCTACGAGTTCTAAAATATAAATATAATATAGTAATATAATATATATATCACCTCATACATATATAATAATATAAATCCCTAATAGTAGATATAATAGTGTTTGATAAAAATAGTTATATTTTAGTTATGATGTTAGTAAATAATTTAGTATAAAATGTATAATGAAAAATATATTAATTACAATTAGAGGAATTAGTGTAGTTTTTAAATAAGGCTTATATACGCCAAAAATTACAAGTTATACCCAAGACGTGGGTTTAATTATTAGTATCCCACTCTGGAGCCTGCGACTTGTTTGTTCCTCAACATTTTAGAAGTCTCGCGACCCCTCCCAGAAGTCAAGCACACGCAATCTGAGAAGTTAAGTATCTCCTGTCAATCGCAATCACCAGCCCCTGCAATGTATAGATATCATATTATTATACTTTAATTGATATGGTTTATATTTAATAAATATATAGTATTTCATTAATAAGATACGAGATATTATTCCGATATTTTATATATTGAGTATATATATGTTCATATATATATACATATACAATAAATATATATATATAGTATATGAATTATATTATATTTTAGATTGACCACTAGTATAATATTTATTATATATATATTATATATATATATAATATCGTACCTATAATAGGTATATATATAATTCCTTAATAAAAGATGCTTTCGATGCATAGTATACAATTTTACTTTACTGTTATTAAGTATATAACTTTGTATATAAAATAGCACACAACGTGTAAACTATGTTGCGATAAGTAATCAATAATTTATTTATTTGTGACCACGAGAAGACACCACCGAAGAAGGTATATCAGTCGCGAGGCGCACCCCTGGGGGTCCGAACCCGCGGTTGAGAAAGCTAGTCGCTTAGATCAAGGAACGAATTACTGCTCTTTGAAGAGGCACAGGCGTACGAGCCGTGAGTTACTGTGGTAAGAACTAGCGAATAGTATTTAAATAATGCTTTGAGTACATAAGGGTCAGTTTAATTAATCTGTGCTATGCTTCTGTCTACTATCCGTTGACATTATACTATACTGAATCATTGTCTATACTGTTCGATCTTCTTCTTCTTCTTCTTCGTTCTTCTTTCATATCGTAATCTTTCTTGCTTCAGTTCATCTTCTTCTTCAATTTCTTCTTTCTTCTCTTCTTGACTTCTTCTTCTTCGCATCTTTCTTCTACCGGCCTGTCTTCTGTACTTAACCCTTCTTGTTCTTCTTGTTCTTCGCGTTCCTCTTCTTCTTCTTCTTACCTTCTCTCTTCTTCTTCTTCTTCTTCTTACTTCTCTTCTTCAGCTTCTTCTTCTTCTCATTCTTCTTCTTCTTCGTGTATTCTGTCTTCTTCTTCTTCTTCTTATTCTTTGGCAGGTGCTTCTATCTTCTGTTGAACATACTTCTTTTATACTTCTTCATATCTGCATCTGGTCTGTCTATCTTCTTCTTCTTTTATCTATCTATTATTGTCTTGGGCTGATCTTTCTGTAATACTTCGAATATTAAGATAGTTATATTTATTTATCTTATTTTAAGATTGTATGCCTATTGTTTAATTAAAGGCCACTTTTATTGTTGAAAAATTAAAGCTGAATATTTCTAAAGCAAATAAATAGATTATCTATATAATTAAAATTTTTTAAATGTCAATATATATTAACTCACATTTTATTATTATTCCCTCTGTCCATAACGTATTCTTTTGTTAATTATTAAATTAATACTATTAACAAAAATTTCTTAAATCAAACATAGCTAACTCCTGACGAAATCAATCGAAGTTCATAGTCAAGACTCGTCTTGACACTTTCCATTCATAGGATGCTTATATATCAATATATATATATTATATATATATATAATGATAATTATATAGTATGAATTATATATATATATAATTCGTCAGTAATATAGTAGCTATATATACCTATTACTACAATATAATATATATATATAATCTTCCCTCAAATATAGTATAAATTAATAGGGGTATATTATGATATAACTCTGATAACGATTATCCCGAGTCAGTATATCCGGGTAGGTTATAGATTCAAATTTGACGGTCGTTCCAGAGGACACGGCACCCCCATAGATGGAGCCAAGGGAGGTCTGCGGAAACTTTAGTGGGGATATGCCTATTGACAATGCAGGCTAAGCGAATATATAGTATAATAGAATATATATATATATATATAATATATACTAATAATAAATACTATAATATTAATATATACATTATAATTATAATTATATTATAACGTAAAATGGGGACAAATGGGTCAATTGGACTTTTTTTAGATATAGAAAGAGGGGGAAAAAAAATAATGGCTTATAGAAATGTTTATATTACATTCACTATTTAATTTTATCTTTTTTAAACGTAAAAGAAAATGTTTAAAATAAATCATATCTTTCTAAAACTATATTTTAATTTTGTTTTTAAAAAATGCAAAATCAAAATGTTGGATTGGGGGCAAGTGGGTCACTCATCTGGGGACAAACAGGTCACTCATTAAATTTATCACTTATCTTACTTACTTCTTCTTTTTCCTTCCTGTCTTCTCCTTCTTCTTTCTCCCTCTCCCTCCTCCTATCTGTTGCCTCCTCCTCCTCCTCTCCTCTTCTTCTTCTTCTCCTCCTTGTCTTGCACTCTGTGATTTTCTTTCTTTCCAGCTGAGTCCCCAACAAGGGTCCGCAAACTTCATTTTTATGGGTTCTGAAAACCCTTTCAAATCGGAAGTCTATGTCCTTTGGAAACATATATAAAACACATCAATTGACTCAATATGCAGCTGGAGCCAGAATTCCAGTCTGGCTCCGCCATCACAAAACTCTGGCTCCGGCACAAACTCATTACTCTATTTCACTTTTCTACTTCTATGCACTCACCAAATGCACACTTCTAAGTCCCTTTATTCTGGTTTTGGGGTCAGATCCCCTCCCCTTCTTGGACGTCGCGGTGGGGAAACCCCCCCTTGGGCCCAGGGCAGGGCAGCACCTTCCAACACCACGGTAACCAGTTGAGAGAAATAGCTTAACTAGAACAACCGTTTAAAAAACCAAATATATGAAGAGAATAGCTTAACTAGAAAACCGTTAAAAGGACCTAAGGAATGCTCCGATCCACTCAGTAATACCAGGAATCAACTCTGCATACCTCAAAACATAGGGGTAGACACCAAGTTCAACTCTCTAGCTCGAAAAATAACAAAGTTGAATACTTGCACTAGATAAAGGGGGGTAGGGGTAATGTCTATTACTAATTCATAGAAGGAAGCATCCTAGCACCTAATACACACCAATCGAATCCTCATACCTTCTAATATACACCAATCGACTCCCCATACCTTATAACATAGGGGTAGACACTAATAGTGGGTGTATTCTATAATGTAGGACATGTCGTTCCAATTGTAAGTTAGAAAAAGTGAGTGACCCACTTGACCCCAAGGTAAAAATTAATATTTTGCCGTAAAACTAAGCAATGAATTTTAAATATATTTTAGTATAGCTTACCTTAGGGATGTTATAAATGAATGTTTCCTCCTAAATATTCATAAGTCTTTAGGTTTTTGGTGCACAACGTTTAACTTTTTTTCATGAAAATTGAACCGAAATTTTTAAGTAATTTTCTGAAACAAAAAACCTATTTTTTGAGTTATAGGATAAGTTTTTGCACTAATTTGCACCTAAACTACATTGTATGTTATAATAGCATAATATTGGTATAAAAAGTTAAGATTAATTATTAATAACCAAAAAAAATTTTTTGGATTTAAAAAAAAAAGAGTGCATTTTGACCATTTGTCCCCATGTGACTCATTTGTCCCCATTTTACAGATATATAGTATAGATATATAATATTATATATTTTTTTTTTTTTTTTTTTTTTTATAATATTTATATATATATTATATATAAATATTAATATATATATATATATATAGTATATATTATTATATATAAGATATATTTATAGTTATATATATAGATATTATATATATATAATATATATATATATAATATATATATTATATATAATATTATAATATTATAATATATATATATATATATATATTAATATAATTATAATATATTATAATATATATCATAATATTACGGGATGCACGGATCTCGGCTCCGCTCCGGCTTGGCCGGAGTTCCGGCCTTTTAAAAGATCTCCGGCTCCGGCCGGAGACCATTAGTCTCCGGCTTTCTCGGAGACACTATATTTTAAAGGAGTTTTTGAAAATAAAAATATTTATAAATTATTGAAGTAATAATGAGACATTTAGTGAAATAAATTTATTTAGAAGAACTGATTCATACAGAAAGTGTAAAAAAATTATTTTAATATTTTTTGTTGTAGTGATAATATTTATAATTTATAACTAATTATTATAACTATAATAATAATAATATATTCATAGTCCTATATGACCACCATTTACTAAAATTAAATATTCAATTTGATAAACAAACTTGAAAGAGTGTGAACTAAAAATGACTACCCATAACAAAAAATACACTTTTAATAATCTAACTTTAAAAATGCAATACAGAGAATATATGTAAATGAATGGTAACAAGAACTTTAAACTAATATGCCATATACTGACAAAGCACAAATTATGATAATATCCCTTGATCTTTAAATTATTAAAGAGCTTTAATATTTAACAAACTAACATTTGAATATATATATATATATATATATATATATATATATATAAAAATATAAATATATATATATAGTATATATATATTATATATATATATATATATAATACTAATATATATTATAATATTTATATATATATATATATATATATATATATTATTATAGTATAATATTATATATATAATATATTAATATATAATATATATATATATATATATATGATATATATATTATATATATATATATAATATATATATATATATATAGTTAAAAAGTTAAATAGCTTATGCATTGCAATCTAGGTAACCATTCTCTAATATTTAAAATCAAATGCTCTACATTATGATGAAGAAACAAGAGCTGATCAGCTAGTGTTGGAGACGAATGACGGAGTCTTTCTTACCTTGTATGAAATATTTCATGCTTGCTAAACCTTCTCTCGCTACAATCACTTGAAGGTGGAGCAGAAGAGATATTTCTAGCTTAATCAGGTTGAGACAATCAGGATTAAAGACTTTTCTTTCTATGCACTAATAACAGTGAAGAAGTCATCCTATTTTCGTTCCATAGGTGGTGCTCCAAAATATTTATCCACAGTAGTTGAATATATTTTTGATTCATGTTGCTTTTCTCTCATTGCGCTTCTACGTTTGCCATTTAACTTCTTTTCTTCATCCTAGATCAGTTCCACTTGGTTGATTGATCTTAATATTCTTTATTTCTTCTGACGATTTTTCCTGTAGCATGTCATCAAAGCACTTCCAGAAAATGGAATGTGTTTCCTTCTCAATATGCCGTTCATTTTCATGATCGTCATGTGAATCTGTAGGAGACTGATCATTTGATCATCATATTTTGTGCATCAGAATCTGAATTTAATGTAATATTTTCTTTAGCTTTTATAAAAAGTTC
>JABUQX010007346.1:0-10000 GCA_015478945.1 Trachelipus rathkii | reverse complement strand
GCTTTTTATTTGAATAGTGAATCACAATAGAAGGGGGGGAAGGGAGTTAATAGGGAGTTATTATTTATTTTTAATGATAATTTTTTTCTTTAGTTCCAAGGTTTAGAATGGGTGTGATTCGGTTTTTTATCGAGTTATTTTAACATAGTTATTTTTATGTAGGAATATGAAATATATATATATATATATAGATATATATATTATATATATATATATATATATATAATATATTATATATATGATATAATATATATAATATTATATATATATATATATATGATATTATATTATATATATATATATATATATATATATATATTATATATATATAATATATATATATATATATATATATATTATTATATATTATAGTGGGATTATTTTGAAAAAAAATTTGGCTACTTCGTTAGATAAATCGCATATATATTAAAATTTTAATAGTAAATGTATCGGAACAATTTGTCTAAGGAGGGGCATCCGAGCCTTCCGTATCCACCAACCTGGAGTGGTGAAAAAAAATATTAATAGTATAGCTGCCAGTATCACAGGTCTGTTAAACAACCGAGAAACAATAGATAAAGAAGCATCTCGTTATAAAGAGAAGAAGATGGAGACCACGGCTATGTCAATTCTCATTTTTTAAACATTTTTTTTTCTTCTTTTCTTTCATTTCTTGGTATTGAATTTAAATAAGTTTCATGAAAATAGGGGATCGACTGGTGGTGTCGCATATACTATAATTAATTTCGTTCATAACCAGATTTATAAAATATTGAAATTTAGAGGAATATTATTTATATTACACAACTCTTTAAAAATAATGTTTTTCTTTTCCGCTGAGAAGATATACTTAATAATAAATTATTTACTGAACCGATCTGTGAAAAAAAAAAGTTGCCTTAAACAACAGTATATATATTATATAATAATATATATATATATATATAAATATATATATAATTATATATATATAATATATATATATTATATATTATATATAATATATATATATATATAAATTATATATATTTATAATATTAATATATACTATATATATATATATATTATATATATATATATATAGATATATAATATATATATATAAAATATATTATATATATATATATATATTATATATATATATATATATATATATTATATATATATATATATCTAATGATATTATATATATATATAATATAATTTATATCATGATCATATATATAT
This sequence comes from Trachelipus rathkii, assembly GCA_015478945.1. Taxonomy (NCBI): domain Eukaryota; kingdom Metazoa; phylum Arthropoda; class Malacostraca; order Isopoda; family Trachelipodidae; genus Trachelipus; species Trachelipus rathkii. The sequence goes on along the minus strand of JABUQX010007346.1, from coordinate 8,773 downwards.
ATATATAATTATATATATACCGTATATATATATATATATATATATATATTATATATATTATATAATAATATATATATAATAATATATATATATATATATATATATTATATATATATATACAATACCAAATTCCACTCAGAGTCGAGGAAAGCTACCAAGTCAGACCAATTTAAAGCTGAAATGCCTCGATCACATTGTGTTTGAAGCTTGCAAGTCCGAGTAGTTTTGGAAAGACATGGTAAAGGGATGTGCCTTTGACTTACCAGTAGAGTACATTTAAGATGAGCATAGAGGTTTAAGGTCTGGGTCAGTGTCGGATAGGAAAAGGGGTGACTGCTTCGAAAGGCATGTTCTCGGACACCTTTTGATGGAGAAGTATGCCACTGGAAGTCAGGGAAATGCAGTGTCCCTTGTCAATAAGTGTAGAATAAAAGAGACTGACGCACATTTGGACGTAGAGAGAGAGAGAGAGATGAGAGAGAGAGAGAAAAGAGAGAGAGAGAGAGAGATGATAGGAGAGAGAGAGCAGAGTGTTGATTAAACCAAAACCCTAAGGTTTGTTGTATAGAACGCTCTTTACCCCGGGTATGAGGAGGAACGTAAATGTTCAACAAAGTTTTAAATATAGTGTAAGGCCGCGAAACATTGCAGAATAATGAAGAAAGGAGACGGGGCATGAAAATGTGGGCATTCGTGCGCACCAACCATACCACCGGAGGGCGTCAACCCCCAAGTGGTGAGTGATGAGGGGGTTATTTTGTGAGAGCATATAATCTCGTGGATAAGAAAACTATTTTGAAAGATTTATTTATTAAAGGAAATCTGCAAAAGGTTTATGGTTTGTGATAAAGGAGAGCTTCCTTCGGTGTAAGAAGAACTGTGGAGATGAGCGTGAAAGAGAGGGCTAACCATTTGACTAGAGTACCTTGGATGTACCCTTAAACACTCCAATATATATGCCAATGGAATCTCGTCGCTTCGGATGCGCTTTTGTCCTCACTTTAATATATATATATATATTATATATATTAATATATATATATATTATATATATATTATATTATATATAATATATATTATATAGTATATATATATATATATTTCGAGTTCTAAATTAAACAATTAATCTACTAGTGTGACTTTACGCATAAGAGTTGAGGCTGGGCAGACCAAATGTAAATAGGATACGATGTTATCACCTCTTGGTAAACTTCCCCAAATGAAACTGTATTTGATATTGTAATGAGTACACACAAGCAAATATCATCGGAGACATTCAGTGCAAATATATATATCATATATATATATATATATATAATATATATATATATATATAATATATATATATATATATTAAATAATTTTTAAATATAATATATATATATAATTTTTTAGTTCAAAAATACAGGACCCACCACGGCCTCACAGAAGCGGCACATTGGCTGATAATAATATATATATACATATATAATTATTATATATATATATATATATATATATATATTATATAATATATATATAAAATATATATATATATATATATATAATAATAGATATATAATATATAAAAGCTTCTGTTTTTCTTTTTATCGTTCATCGATATTATAGTTCAATGTTTGTCTTGCACAAGAACCACATGCGTTTTAATTTGTGTGTATATGAACAACGACGCATATGTATTCAGAATACCAAATTATGCACAAAAAATCGAGGAATAATGGTTATATATTAATATATAATATATTATAATATATATATATATCATATATAATATATATAAATATTATAATATATTATAATAATATATTGATATATATATATTATAATATATATATATAAATAATTATATATATTATATATTATAATATATATAATATTATACTATATATATATTATACTATATATATAATAATACTATATAATAATATATTATATCATATATATATATATATATAATATTATTATGATATTATATATATATATAGGTATATTATATATATATATATATATATAATATATATATAATATTATAATAATTATATTACTATAATATATATATATATATAATATATATATTATTATAATATTATATATACTATATAATAACTATTTTAATTTTAAGGGATGACAACGTTAACAACAGATGGATCCGTTATAACTCTATGTAAACGGGTTTTTGGCAAATGAAATGTTTAGTTGCTAATATAACTTCAATTTCTTTCCTTCACTCTTTTTACAATGTTATTTATTCTAAATTTTATTTTTTCAATTAGGTTAGTACTACCGTATACCTTTGTATGTACGGTTAGTACAATATCTGCAAATGTTTTGGAACATAGGATGGAGAAAAATTAATTACCTTACTGGAATTCAAGATCTGTTAAGCCAAGTTGAGAAATCTGCGTGGAGACGATTGAAAGTTGTGGGAAGCAAATATTATTTCGTAATCGTAAAGCTCTGATCTACCGCGAGAATACTGGTGAACTGTTAGTCACACACAGATATGTGGTGTAATATGTTCCCAAAACCCATTTCGTTGACTCCCACATGGATTTATTCCATGTCAATTTTGGTCCCATCAGTGACGAACATTGCGGAGCGTTTTTCATCAGAATTTCTTTTATGGAAAGGGTACAGTAAATGAATTGCAAAATTAGTTCTATTATGTTGGATGCTGGAGAGGGATTTCCAGATGCCAAATCAGTGAGAAAATGAGCAACTCACATTTAGGCTCGGCGAATTGAATCTGCTTTTTTTGCATGTAAATATAATATTTCCTGTCAGTAAGTGTTACACAAAAATGTTGAACGGTGGGAGAAACTATTTACTATTTGATTAGCGTGAAAAAATACTATTAGATCAAGTATATTCCTTTGGTGGCATAGAAAATATAGTTTTAATTTTCCTAACATGTTGTCAGTGTTTAATATTTTTATATGATTTTGCCATTAATATAAATTTTAATGTTTTTACAGATTAATGCTTTATAATTCCCAAACATATTTTTGTCCTTATTGTTTAAATGCAAATGTTCGAGTTATTATTTTATGCTTAAAAATTTACTAATTCCATTTATTTGGTCTATTAAGTAATCCATTGTTTTTTTAATAAGACGAGAATAATATTAATATATTTATTATATATTATATATAATATATATAGATATTATTATATAATAATATATAATATATATATTTTAATACTATTATATTAATAAATATATTATATATGTATACTAATGTACTTATATATATTACCTCGTATAAATACTTATGCTTTGTATAATATTGTGAAAGAACGTTTGTTTATGGTAACTTAACTAGATTGAGCTTCCACCCCCGCACCATTCGTGAGTATAAATTGGGAATTTATATTGTTGACACATGGTGAATATAAATGTGTACAGAGTAAAATAATGTGATGTGTAATTTTTGGGGGTTGTCTGATTTATATGAAGCGAGGTAGTATCTTGTTAAACTGCTTTATAAGTTTTCTTACATTTTAATTGGCGAATTTTTGATTGATGTTAATGATGTTTCGAGTTTTTAAGTTGTTCTTGGTATAAAGTAGCATTGGTTTGTTTTATTTAGTATTTTATAGTGTGGGTGATTTCTGTTGTATGATTTGAACTAATATATAATATAATTATAAGAATAATAATAATAATATAATTAATAATATAATATTAATAGATATAATAATAATAGTTAATTTTTTTTTCTATTTTTTGTTTTAAACAATGCTGCATTCAAAAAAGACATTGCCTATCGATGAAGAACTACGGGGGAATGCTAGTAAGATTTACTAGAGTCAACCTGATCTTTGGTCTGCCGTTGTGCGATCACTGCGGCAAGTCCTGACAGCATGTTATTTATAATAGATTGTTCTTAATGGGTTGAAAGAAAATATCAATATAGTCTAAAGCCCGTACAGTAGGGTCGCGAGCTGTAACTTTAATTTCGATTATAGATTTAAATTAGGCCTTAACGCTATAAAACACCACATTAAGGGAGCACAACTTGGCAACAGTAGCATATCGGGCAATTCTTTCAAACGAGTGTTCAATAGCGTGTATTTAATTCCCTACCATTTATCAAGTAATGTCGTAGAGGTCGTATCGCATGCTCCCCATAGGAAGTGAGCCAACTTGGTTATGGCTTAGATAGAAGGCAAGTAAGCATCCATGCTTGGGATAGTATATACAATATATACGTAATTTATATATATTTATATATATTGTTAGATCTTTAGTATATAATTATAGCTTATATAATTGATTGAGTCTGGGTGGTAGGTTTTATTTTTATTTGAGTTTAATATGTTTCCCTTGAACTGTGCTATTTGAGTTTTTTCTTTTTCTTTCTTGAGATTTTTTGTGATTATCACATTTTTTCATTCTTTCACATTTTAACTTGTAAAGTTGGAGCTTGAGATATGTTAAATGTTTTCCCAAGAACCATTCTTTGTTGCCTATTATTCTTTCAAAATTTTGAAAGATTTTAGTTTAAAATTTTATTTTGGTAACTTAGTTTTATTTCTTTGAGATATTGATTTGTTTTTGTGTTTATTATTTTTTATTAATTTTATATTATTATTATTATTTATTATTATAATTATATATATAATATATATATATATATTATATATATATAATATATAATTTAATTATCTATATATTAATTATAATTAATGAATATAATATATATATTTATATTATACTATATATCTATTATATATATTATACTATATATTATATATATTATGTATAATTATATATAATAGAATGTTTTTGATGAATGTAATGGAGTTTTTAAATACTTGTTAGTACATTTAAGCAGCTTGGTAGTCTTTTGCCTTAATTTATTTAACAGGGTGGTGATCTTGGATTTTTTTTAGAAATATTTTTGATTTTGTTTTTAATTCCGTGAGTAGCACTAAACTGATGACATTTTTTAGTTATAGTTTTTTTTTAAGTGTTTTTTCCTTCTTATAAATTAAATTTGTTCCTTTGGTTTTAAAAAAAAATTGTGTTAATACTAATTTTACTTTGGTTAGTATAAGTTATAGTGGCTATGCGCTGCATCTGCGATGTACGAGCTCACTTCAAATTGAGTATATGACCAATGAAGATGCTATGAAATCCACCACAGAGATATCCAATAATTACAATATCATCATGTCAACAGCTGTAAAGAATTATAACTAGGTAATTGCTACACACTGCTCAAGTTTAATCAGTGTATTAAAAATGCTTTACTTCTATATAACCATAAAATTGATTGCCAAATAATGAACTATTTGTTTTTCTAAATGAAATAAATATTTAAACTTCATATATATAATATATATATGTTTATTTCAATCTTTAGTGGTACGTACATACTTTTTGCCCTTTATAAAATAATATAATAAATAATAAATTATAAAAAAAATATATTAATAATAAATAATAAAAATAATAAAAAATAGAAGTAAATAAAATCAATAAAATGAATAAAAAAATTTTTTTATGAATAAATTGTAAATTAATTGATTTCTTTCATTTGATTTTTGGTGCCATCCTGTATTAACCATTTTCATATTGCCAGTCATTTGCTGGTTGCCTTGTAAAATTTGAAGAATTGTTTTTTATGTGAATTAGATTATTGATTGTGATGCACGAGTATCTGTAGATCCATATGATATCTTATTGGTATTATTAGGTATTTTTTGATACTCTACACTTGGTGCTAAGCGAGATTAGATAAATTTATGTAGATTGTGTTTTTGTGATGGCAATTTTTTTGTTTTGTTCTCATGGTCGGGGTATACAAAGTGCATGATTCATAATTCGTTTAGTTTTCAATATGAACATATATATTAATAATTTTTTTTATAATATATTATAATTCTTTATATTGTAGAATATTATTATTTATATTATATATTGTATCTATTATTATATATATTATATATATATAATGTTGTTATTACTAGTGAGAACTATTGGATTGCTTTATCTTTTTCGTATAATTCTACTCTTATTATATTTCCTCTCTTTCTATTTCATATTTTATTTTATAAGACCTTATCCCTTTCATTAGATAATTTGAGCTTTGAAAATCTAACATGAATAGTTTATATGTTTTTTTTTTTTTTTTTAATCTCGTTTACACAAGGGGAATGAAGAGGAGAGTACCGGAAAAAGAAAAACAATAAAGTCGAATTTGGTTTTTTTTTGTGATTTAATTTTTATTTATTTATTGATGTTTATCTATTGATGATATCTATATATATATATAAATTATTAAATATCTATTTATATTATATATTATATTATTATATATTATATATATATATATATAATATACTAATATATATTTATATTATATATATAATATTAATATTATATATATATATATATACTAATATGATATAATATATTAATATATTATAATAGATATAATATATAATTTATATATATATTATATATTATATATATATATATTATATAGGTATATATATATATATTATATTATAATATAATTATATATAATATAATATATATATATATAATTATATATATAATATATATATTATATATATTTTTATATATAATATAATATACATATTATATGTATATATAATATTATATATATATATTATATATTATCTTATATAATATTTAATTATTAATTATATATATATTATATTATATTTATTTATATTATTTAGTATATATTTACATCGTAAAAGAGATATAGACCTGTTGAAGTGTTTGTAAGACATATATTTATATCTAATAATATATATATATATATATCTTATATATATATATATATATATTATATATATATAATTTATATTAATATTATATAATATATTAATTATTATATATTATATATTATATATATATAATATATATATATTAAATATGTGATATTGATGTATGATTGTATGAATTAAATAATTATGGACAGCTTAATATAAATGAGTATAAATAATGGTTTTGTATACTTATCGTGTGTGCTGTCTACCATACTTTAGTGTGGTGTTTGTGTGTGTGTATGTATGTGGTGTGTATTGTTTGTGTGTGTTTCCTTTTAATGATACTCAAACGTTTGTTGTTTTGCTGGTTTTGAACCTTAGCAATTTTTTATAAGTAGTTGACAAGGTGATGCCCTTTTTATTGCTGCCCCCTTCTCTCTTCTCTTCCTTTTCCTGCCTCTCTCTCTCTTCTTCTTCTATATCTTTCTCTCTCTCTCTGTTCTATCCTCTCTCTCTCTCTCTCTCTCGCCCTTTCTCTCTCTCTCTTTCTCTATCTTTCTTTCTCTTCAGTCTTCTTCTTCTCTCGTTCTCTGTCTCTCGTCATCGTCTCTTCTCTCTCGTCTCTTCGTCTTCATTTCTTTCTCTCTCTAAGTCTTCCGGTGCTTCTTCTCTCTCACTCGATTCGTTGGTCTGTCTCTCGTAATCGTCCTCTTCTCTTCTGCTGATTGTGTCTCTGTCTCATTTTTCTTCTTCTCTCTTTCCCTTCTTCGTTTCTCTCCTCTACCTCTCTCTCGTTCAGTCGTTGTGTCCGCTCTTCTTTCTCTCTCCGCATTCGCTTCTTCTTGCGCATTTTCCGTGCTTCTGCCCTGTTTCGCATTTGGTGTCGTTGAGTGGTCTGTTTCTTCTGTGTGTCAGTTCTCGAGGTCCTTCTTCGAGCGTTATCGTGTTCGTGAATGTACCTTTTCTGCTGTCCTTGTTCATTTATCTTTTCTCCGTTATCTCTGCTTCTCTTCTCTCTCTCCTCCTCTCCCACTTCCTTCTCTCTCTCACATCTCCCTCCCTCTGGGATTGTCGTGGACCTGGAACTGTGGTCTTCCACTTGTCTTAAGTCTGTTGTTCCTGTCGTTATCTTCTCTGGCTAGGCGGGGATGTCGTTTCTCTGTCTTGTCTGCCCTCTCGTCTCCCGTCTCTTCTCGGTCGAGTCTGTCCTATCTCATCCTGGACGATATTCTGGTATGGCTGTTCTCGTTATCTGTCTGTTCTCTCTCTCTGCGTTAGGATATCGTTTCACGTGTTCTGCCTCTCGTGTCTGAGTCTTTCGTCTCGTGCTGTGCTCTCTCTTCTCTTCTTATAATTTTTATTATGGTAGATTGAAGACGTCTAATGTGACGTCTGCGGTGGCGAGAACTATTGGTATAACTAATTAGGAATAAATTAGTAGCACGTGTCGTTACCTTATTGGTTCGGTGCACTTAAATTTATGGAAGTACTATAATATTTAAACTACCAAGTCATAATTTAATACACCCATCAAGTGGTCTTCCAGGGTATTCGACGAAGATAGACGTAAAATCATATGCATTAGCTTTAAAACATTAAAAGTATAGAGACAGTAAGAAGCCATATGGGTCTATCAAGACGTCCCAGTCATCTAGAGTAACAACATGCTCATGCAAAACCTATACAGAACCCTAGGGCTTGTCAATATTTATATAGTACAAATCAAATAGGCTACTGCCATAAATTATAGCTAAGGTATACTGTATATATGTTAAGCACATTACAAGCTGAAATAAGTTTGTCATAATTACAACATGGTTTTATTTTTTCTTATTTTTTTATTTTTTTAAACCACTCTGCTCAAGAATGGTAACCCTTCTATAATGGTTTTATTTTTTATTTTTATTTTTATTTTTTAAACCACTCTGCTCAAGAATGGTAACCCTTCTATACGGACTGAAGCCTGCATAAAGAGGCCGAGTGAAGGGACCACTGAGGGTAGATTTAACTACAGTGAAATAACTAA
>JABUQX010007345.1:50000-53047 GCA_015478945.1 Trachelipus rathkii | reverse complement strand
ATATATACATATTATTTAGATTATCAAAGTATTTAGACTATTATATATATATTAAGTATATTATCTCACCAATATAAATGTTACGTTTAACATAAATATATACTGGAGAATGTATTTATAACCATAGTCCTCAAATTAATATCAGTATCTACTCATATTTATGATAGAATCCACTGAAATATATAATTTGATACTATATTATATTACCCTAAATATTTAAAGAATATATAAAATATTAATATTATATTAAATTATATATATATATATATATAAAATATATATTATATATATATATATAATAATTATATAATTATATTATGAAAATGTATAATATATTATATATATAATATATTATATATAACTATATTATATATATATATATATATATATATATATATACTATAATATATATATATATTATATAATATATATAATATATATATATATATATATTATATATATATATATATGTAATATATACCGTAATATATACCGTATATTACCGGTATATATACCTGTATATATACCGTATATAATATATATATATAATTATATATATATATACTATATATATATATATATATATATATATATATTATATATATATATATATATATATATATATATATATTATATATATATAATATATAATATATATTATATATATATATATATATATATATATATATATATATTTCGCGTTTGGGTAGCAAATATTTTTGTTTAATCATTAAATATTAAAAAATTCTTTACTTTTGGTAGGAAGTGACTTTAAATTAATCATTTTCTGTTCTTCTAAAGTTTACCGTATTAAAGTAAATAAATATTAAATAAAACAATAATATAAAAAAAAATAATAAAATGAAATATTTTATATATATATAATATCATATTATATTTATATATATATTATATATATATTTATATATATATATATTTTATATATATATATATATATATTATACTATATATTATATAATATATATACTATATATTATATTATATATATATATATATATATATATATATAATATAGTAAATTAAATAAATGTTCATCATTTTCATTCGTTTCGTACGGGAGAGAAAGCTCCGCCCCCTTAGAACATTTTTGAGTGTGCCAATGCATTTTTAAGCTAGATTCTATTAAGAAGAAATATAATTATTAATTATTGACTGAAATTTATATGATAAATTTTGGTGCCTGCCGTTTTTTTCATTTACGTAAGCACCCATTAGCATTTCATTATAGTAGTTTGTTTGTTTTAATATTTCATATTATTTTGGCAAACTTCAAAAAAAAAAAACGGAAAAAAAAAATTATATTTACGTTTTTTCTACAAACGATGAATTTTTTTTTTTTTAATTAAACAAAAAACTTAAACTGCTTATTGAAATCGTAAAGATGGTCATATATATAACCATCTTTATATATCTACCTAATTTTAAACATCAAAAAAAAATATATATTGCCTAATATATATATATATATATTATATTAATATATTATATATATATATATATATATATATATATATATATATATATATATATATTATATATATATATATATATATATATTATTGTGCTTGATATATGAATTAAATAAATCCTAAATTCCCCTCCTCTCGTCTTTTTTTCTCCTCCAGAATTCCCTCACCCCCAAAAGGCCGTTAGTTATTTACAAAGTTAAAATGAAATTAAAAAATTTACTAATCGTACAGAACTTTCCAATATGCATATATATATAGTGTTAGGTATGCATGAAATTAAAATGCATAAATTATTTCTGTATATATATATATATATATATATATATTATAATATTATATATATATATATATATATATAATATAATATATATATATATATATATTATATAATATTATATATATATACGAGAAAAATTTCACTCGCGCAGGACTCTGAACCATCGACAGCATTGTCGCCGTTAGACAAATGTTAACAGAATGCTCTACTACTGGTCCAATCCGTCCCCCCAAAAGAGAAGGTATCTCGGAAAACAGTTTCCAAGTCTTCTGCTTCGATATCACTGCTTTGAATCTCTGTATTTATTTAAATCCATAGAAGGGTGCTTGGAACCACTACTGGGGTCACATGACATTCCCCTGGGGTGCTCCTTGCTGGGGTTTAGGACCAACCAAATAAAATCAAGCAACACGACAGGGCACAATAAACAGTTGCGACAAAAATTTTGCTATATATAAAAGTGGTAGAGCCTCCTGTACATTGTTCCAAAAGGCGACGCTGTTGTCGATGGTTCGAGTCCTATGCGCGCAGTGAAATTCTTCTTCGTCTTATTAATTAATAAAAGTTATCGCAAACTCTTGTAGTGACCCAATTCGGTTGTTGCTTGACTTTGGTTATGTTGCTTCTGTAATCCAGGAGCACTCCCAGCGGAAAGCCATGTAGCCTCAATAGAATGTTCCAAGTCACTCTTCCATTACTATATATATATATATATTATATATATATATATATATATATATAATATATATATATATATATATATATATAATATATATATATATAATATATATATATATATATATATATATATATATATATATATATATATGCGGGGTTTAAAAAAAAAATTCCCCTAAGGACTGCAAGTGACCACGGGAATACAAACTTTTTATTTACAGAGGATGGAAAAGCAAGGCCCAAAAAAAAAAAAAAAAAAAAAAAAAGTAGAGAAAAGTTGCCAGAAGAGTAATGTTTAAAACTTTTGGAGACAAGATAAGAAAGTTTTGGTACGTTTTGGCACATTTTTAAAACTAAGTCACAATTACCCGTCAAAAGTTGAGACACGAGCGCTCCGTCCTCTTTCAAAGTCTGTTCATAAAAAGGGAAGGAAAGAAGAAAATAAAACGGGAAACTCAAATTTGTTTTTAGAATTTACTTTGTTGTAATGGGAAATGAATGCAAATGAAGAGATGTATAATTTACTTTTCATATATGAAAAGACAGTTGTGGTTGAGGTCTTGAGGAATAGAGTTAAAGGGGTAGCAATATGAGGTCTGATA
>JABUQX010007345.1:40000-42500 GCA_015478945.1 Trachelipus rathkii | reverse complement strand
TTTTTTTTTTAATTCTCGAGAAGAACTATCAAATTATCATTCACATCTTCCACTCACGATCTTCAATTTGGATATTCCAGTATCAGTTTTTATTATGGATAAGATATGTAGATGATGTTTTAGTCATTATAGATGAAAACAGTTGTCCTCATTAAATTCTTAACCGTCTTAATAATAAATTACAAGATATTCAATTTACAGTTGAGGAAGAAGAAAACAATCAAATTAATTTTTTAGATATTACCATAATAAAAACTGATACTGGAAGATCCAAATTTAAAATACATAGGAAACCCACTAACAGCAATACTTACGTTCATTGGTTTTCTAACCATAGTGTTAATATTAAGAGAAGCACTTGTCATTCATTCTTTTTGAGAGCATTAAAAATATGTAGCCCTGAATTTCTTGACAATGAAATACTAACTATAAGAAATCAGTTTTAGGCATTGGGCTACCCAATACAATTTATCTCCAAGGCGTTATCTAAAGCCAAGAAAACTTTTTACAATTCCACAAAATCAAAATTTATAAAAGAAAATATATTAGTTCTTCCGACTGAACCTTCTGCAACAGTCGCTTACTATCTTCCAAACAATATTCAAATTGCTACTAAACAATATAAAAACATTCGCTCCATTGTTTTCTCAAAACATAACACTAATAACAATACCCCACAAGCTTGTATATATAAAATTAGCTGCTCTGGATGTTAGAAATGTTACATAGGGGAAACCATAGACTTTAAGAGAAGAATGGAGCAACATGACTATGACTTAAAAACGGAATCTACAAATTCTTCCTTGGTCCACCATCGAAGTCTGACAGGACATTTAATTAATCCTCGAAACTCTACTCCAATTTTAAAAGTAAGGGACACTCACAAGAGAAAATTTGGGGAAAACTTTTACATAAATAATTCTGATAATTTTAACAAATTTGGAGGAGATTGTAGGAAGGACTAGCTTTTGAACAACTTATTATTGAATTTCAAAATTTTTCCCAGAATGCCAACGTGATGGATTGAAGATCGTGAGTGGAAGATGTGAATGTTAATTTGGTAGTTCTCGAAAAAAAAAAAAAAAATAGATGTTCTTAAATTTTTGTAAAAAAATTCGATTTGTGCGACTTCACTTTTTAATATTTTAGAAAATGTATATAGTAAATTTTATTATAACTTAATTAATATTTCAACTAATGTAATTTAATTTTTTCATTCATGCTAAGCTGAATGAAGTGAACAGTAACGTTCACGAAACGTCCTGCTAAAATAAAAATTTTGCTACCTTTTGTTTTTTTTTTTTAACTATAATATAATATAATATAATATAATATAATATAATATAATATAATATAATATAATATAATAAAAGACACGGCGAACATTGTTATTAGAGATCCTCAACACACTCCGTAATAAAGAGGACAATCTAGCAAGTGATCGCAAACCTACTTCTTTGGCGTTACCCACCATGTCACTTTGGGTACCCCCTGGGTACGCGTACACCCACCTTTGGGCCTGTTCTAAGCTAACCACACAAACCTTCAGCTGTACATAATATTCATAAAGTTCTTCATGGTCATACAATTAAAGATCACTTAGTGTGACTAACACTAAAAATTCCTATAAATAGAATAGTGGTTGTAAGGGCTTAAAACGGTTATTCATTTTGCCTTTTTCTGGACAGAGAAGAGAGAGAGAGAGAGAGAGAGAGAGAGAGAGAGAGAGAGAGAGAGAGAGAGGAGAGAGAGAGAGCGAGAGAGAGTTGTTGTTCGTTATTGTTTAGAGTTGAATGTTCCATTATTGGGGCAATTCATCAACAAAAAAAGCTCATCCTTTAAAGGGTGGGGTCTGCGGCTTTCCGCTTCATCAACATTCCATCTCACTGATTCTCACCGACTTTCCATAATATTTCACTATTAAATGTACAATCCTCTCTCCGTACTTTTTCTATACATCCTCCTTTGAGAAGGCCTAGCTCTACTATACTTTCACCACACTTTCTCATACCTTTTTATCGGTTTCAAATCCCGGACCCAGGCTAAGCGTCCATTCTATTCCGTCATCAACATACTGTAAAATCATGAACCAATTATCCTTCCACCTTTACACTTTTCCAAAAATATCATGCTTCAGGTCAATAATTCGGCTCATTAACTTTGATACAATATATATATATATATATTTAATATTATATATAAATATATATATATATAATATATATATATATATATATATATATATATAATTATTATATATATATATATACCTAACCTAAAACTAACCTAACCTAACCTAACCTAACCTAACCTAACCTAACCTAACTAACCTAAACCTAACCTAACATAACTTAACCTAACCTAACTCCTGCCCCTATTAACGGAGTCAACCACTTATAAATGTCATATATATTAAAATGTCATATATATTATATATAACTATATATTATATATATATATATAATATATATTATATATATATATATATATAATATATATA
>JABUQX010007345.1:32500-37500 GCA_015478945.1 Trachelipus rathkii | reverse complement strand
AAAATGAAAACCATTCATCCTAGAAACTTGATTCTGGTTTCATTTCATAGGAAATGTTGTTGTCTTGAAGTTTTGTTGGCACCAACTGTTTGTTAAAACTTATGAATTTGAAGATATTCAGCATTTTCTAAGACCGGACATGATCCGATTCCTCAAAAGTGACTTTTATGCAAATGCCAAAAACATTGCAACACTCAATTACATCTGCTTTCCAGATTTTGCTTTTTTTTATTTTCATTTTGTACATTAAAAAGGGTTTAGTTAAAAGTGTTCTCAAAAGTAAATGTAGTAAAATCCAAATTGAAAATGAAGGAATTAGGAGAAAAGAAAAACAAAGAAAGTATAAAAATGAGAACAAATAATGTTCAAATGCATTTTATTATTCCAAGTTGCGTTATAAAAAAGGAAGCATTATAAAGGAAGAAATGATAAATATTGATTATTATTTACAATTATCAGATTAAGGTGGTAATGGCTTAGATAAGGTGGGCTTTGAAGAGTCAGGAAAAATCTTCCTACATTCAGATACAACTTGTAACAGAAACTGCCGTTGTTCTTCGTCTTTCGTCAAACAGGAATTGAAGTCCTGGATTAATTTTACCCTCTTTTCAGCTGTGTCATTGACAACCTTAAAACCGTTTACTATTTTCTTAGCTTTTAAATAATGTTGATTTTCACACCATACATCAGGATCAGTAGTTAAAAATTCTGTATCAATTTCAAATCTCTTAAAAAAATTAAAGTTCGAGGAGAAACTAAAAATCAACTTTTGTCCAATAAATAATCCACTTGTTTTAGACTGAGTGTTGCTTTTACAACCCTATCATCATTTTCTTCTTCGGACGTTAATTTTAGAGCCATTCTTTTTTTTGACATTTTTTCCCAAAGTATCATCGAAAAATGAAAATGCAACTTGCTCCGAGTTAAGATACCATAGATGATTTATCATTTTAGACAGCACCTTGTCCTCAACCTCTTTATCAATTTTCCTGGAGTTAACACATGATTTTAATAATTGTAGGTCTTGGTTAGGGGCCAAAATGGGTTTGGGGGACCACACTTTTACATAAATATTGATTATATATAAATAAACAAATACTTCAATAACTTTTTTTCTCCAAATCTGTTAATGAATATTGATCCCTGAAAATATACAACATTTTTGAAAGAATAAATGGCCTTTGCCATCCATCTGGCGTGATGAATAGCACCAGGTACTCTGAAAAAAATGTATTTTGGAGGAAGACATCCTAAAAAAATTAAACAAAGTTGGATAAATTCTTTATAATCATCCCTGGGCTGTTGATTTTTTAATTGTTCGATAAGAAAGCTTGAAATTTGGTCCAAATTACGTATTTTATATCTAATATTTTCATCTTCAATACTAGTTTTGTATTTTGTCTTGTCTAGCTTACACCACCCAGTCTGAAATTTTTTAAAAATATCTGGCTGAGGGCCAGTGGTTGTGTCCATTTTACAATCAAAAACTGCTTTTAGAATAACTTCTAAAATATGGTGGTGACATACTACTAAATACAGAAGATTTTTCTCTAATAATTGCTCTAGCAAAACGCAGGCTCCCCTGAAGCGACCAGTATTTACTGCAGTGGTATCAAAACACATTGCCTGGATTTTCCCAACTGCCCCCCACTGTTCAACTGCTGAAAATACAGCTTTTGCCTGAGTAATTCCCATACTATTTTCAAGCTGAGAAACTCCTATCAACTGTTCTTCATCCCTAATCAAAACCGCTACCCTCTCTACATTTTCTTTACTCAAAATATCTGGAAGCAATTTCCCATCCCAGTGCACAACAGCTCCCTCTAAATCGAAATTCTTGAATCTATTTTTGATAAGCTCAGTCCTTCGTTTTCGGAATTGCTGTCTGCGGAGTCGTATTGCACTTCTACTTACAATTAAATTCAGTGGGTCATGACCTAACGCCTCTGCAGTAACTGATATTATTCGAACTGCGTCTCTATCAGAAATACTACACCTATCTAGCAATAAAGACAATTTTTCAGTAATAATCTCTTCACTTCCTCGAGAGTACTTCCTCTTCTTTATTTCTGGCCCTACTTCCTCTGTGTCTGAAAAATTATCCTCCATTTCCATATCTTTTTGCGTCGGCTCCTCTTCCTCTAATGTGCTGCTTAGTGAAGATTCCAGCTCTACATCTTCCTCCTCAAATCTTTCTAAAAATAAACAAAATAAAATAAATCATTAGGCAATAACAGATAATGGCAACTGGCATCAAGTCAATTAATCTGAACAGGAAAAAAAACAAACAAATAAATAAATTGTAATGAATTAAAGTTTTAGTTAATGTCAAACTATGTACCAACGTAGTACTAAATAACATGAAAAAAAGAAAAATTGAGGGAAAACTCTGAAACTCGCCTACATTTTCTCTTGATTTTGCCAATCTTGCCATCTCAGCTGCTCGTCTCTTTTCTCTTCATTGTTCTGCTTTACGAATTTCATGTCAACGCCTCCCATGCAGCCAGGACGTCCTTTTTCTCTCTGGAGTAACAAAAACTGCTTGTCTTCTTCAATAGTGTTTTTCAGTGTATCTTGATGAGCAACGTCAAATACGTCATCAAGAGTTGACTTGAAATCTTTACTTTTTGATTTTGAGCTGTGCTTGCAGAACTTGCAGCGTATTTCGTTTCGTATGCAGTTTTATCCACTCTCCATACAGTTTTTCAAGTTTTGCAACACTATCTTTAAAGTGTCTGATTAGTATCTTAGCTTTTTCCTAAAAAAAATTAGAACTTCCGGTATTGTAAGCCTGGCAGCTTCTCAGATATTAAATTTCACTTGGCATATATTATAAAATAAATTGAGGAAAGCTTGACAATTAGATGGCAACTTACTGCCAGTGATTTGATAAGACTTGTGACCAATTAAAAATTTCTTGTCTTTCTTTCTTCTCGTTGATGCTGTAAAAAACGAAGGGGAGAGCGAAACTAAAAGGCAACAATATTTCCTATAAAGTAAGACAAAAATCATGTTCCTAGGACAAATAGTTTTCATTTTATGAAGGAAAAACAGCGTTATTTTGTTTGTTTTTTTTTTTGCAAAAATTCGCAGTTTTTTCTCACCTTCGTCTCCTGTGGCATCAACGAGCAAGTTTAAGGCAGAAAGACAAGATTTTTTTAATTGGCCACATTAAAATAACCTTGTCTTTCTGCCTTCAATTCATGCTCGTTGATGCTGTAAAAGACGAAGATGAGAGTAAAACTTCAAGACAACATTTCCTATGAAATAAAACAAAAATTAGATTTCTAGGACGAATGGTTTTCTTTTTTATGAAGGAAAACCCGATTTTTTGCAAAACTTTGGCCTCAATGAGGTACAAGTTAACGTTATTCAATTGAGCTGAAACTTTGCCAATCTCAATTTTAGACAATTGACAACTTTTAGGACAACGGAATTTTTTTTCCAAATATGGCTTGTGATCACTCCAATTATCCCTATATATATATATATATATATATATATATATATATATATATATATATATATATATATATATATATATATATATATATATATATATATATATATATATATATATATATATATATGTAAAGTATTAATGCAATTTAGACCGCACCTTCTTTTTATGTATTTAAATTATTATTCCTATGTGTTTTCACTTATTTATACACAATTTAATTTATCATTTTATTAAAACATATTAAAATTATACACAATTTAGTTTCAAAATTTTATAGTTTTACTCTTCATGACTCCTAGCTTTCGTTGGCTAGAACGTCCAACCTCTTTCAGGGAACTGTCACGAGAGTAGAGATGTGGTCCAGTTTCTTTCTGTTTACACTTATAGTTATTATGACGGTGGGTTCTCATTTGTTGCATTTTTAGCTTCTTTCAGTTTGTTTAGTATATTACAACATGATGTGAATAATTTTAGGAGTTCATAAATGTTACCATCAATGTAATAGTTCCCTCGATCTCTATTAATGTTGTTAGTATTCTTTATTGCAAATGATTCATAAAATTTACGGAATTTGTGGTTGTTTATTGTTTTTATTATTTTGTTATTACGGGTTTCTATTATGTGGCCTTCTTTAAGTTGATGTGTTACTAATGGTGAATTGTTGTTGTGTGTGCGTACGTCGTATTGGTGTTAGTATATTCGTCCTTTTATGTCTATTGTTTCGCCTATATATTGGTTGCTACGTGATTTACATGGTTTTGTGTAAATTGCTGAGTTATTGTTGTTGTCTAGTTTAGGTTTAAGTAGTTTTTCAAGTGTATTATTATTTTTTGTTACTAATTTTAAATTCGATGTTCTATAGTTGATATCTGTATTTACTGTTAATGTATATTTGCATTTATTTAATTGTATGTTGTCTGTGTTTACATTATTTTCCTTATTACTTAATTTTTTTTTTTTTTTGGCTTTTCCAATGCATTGGTGTATTATGTTTTTAGGGTAATTTAACTTACCAGAAGTTTTTATGATGTCTTTAATTTCTGTTTCCATGGTTTGATAGCTGCAGATACATAATGCACGTAATATTAATGTTACAATTAGGCCTTTTTTAATGTGTAATTTATGTCTAGAGTACCAATGAATGTATTTTGAGCTACGAGTTGCTTTTTTTGTAAACAGGAAATAATGTCAGTGGAGTCGTTCCAATTTGTTAGCATGTCAAAAAAGAGAATAGTTTTATTTTTGGGATATTCTATTGTAAATTTGATGGTAGGTACTAAATTATTAATGTAAATATGTAATTTTTCGATATTAAACGTATTTGGATAAAGGAATAATATATCATCAACGTAGCGTAGCCAGGTGTAGTTTTTATATTCTGGATATTTATAAATGTATTTTTGTTCAAGTAGTTCCAGGAATAGGCAGCTAATTAGGTGATGGTGGTGATCCCATACTGAGTCCTGACTTCTGTGTAAATAATTCATTTGTTGAGTATAAATTTGATTTGTTTATATATTCAGTACGGTTCATTATG
>JABUQX010007345.1:0-27500 GCA_015478945.1 Trachelipus rathkii | reverse complement strand
CCGATGACCTAATATACCCTTATACAATTTTAAATTGGAATGATACTCTTTGTAATAGGTTACTTATTTGAGATTAAATTCACGGAGTATTAGGTCAAAACAAATAGTTATCCACTTCATTATTTACAGTGAAAAGTTTTAAGATTTACAAGGAACTGATTTAAGGCAAGTAAAATGAACTTTTATTAACAAGTCACAAGGAAATATTAAATCTGTGTGATTTATACTCATTTATACTTATCCTAATCCTTATTTGGAAGGATAAATAATTATTTCCAGTCACAGTGAAAAAATAATAATAAATTTACTAATCTCGTTTAAAAATTTAAAGTATTAAAAATGATGAATTTTTAATTTATTATGTTGAATCGCCATGTGTACTATATTTAGTTTAAGATACTTGGTAAACAAACAGTTTAGATCCAATTGAAAATGTGAGAAAAATTAGATCAATTTTCCTACTTACTCATTAGTTCTTGATCAAAAATAGTTTCAATTTAATAAAATGAAAACCATAACGACAATTGGAGGAGAAAAAATATTACATTAGAAAAAGATAAATACCTAATTTCATTTTCATTCTAAAATTATTTTTAAATAATTTCCCCATACAAAAAAAAAAAAAAAAAAAAAAAAAAACAATGAATAATTTAGAAAATGAAACTCCTCCGACAGGAAAATTTTATGTTGTCATGCATTTACATAAATTTTGATGGTATTTTAACAAAGGATTTTATGAACCGGAAGCATTTAATGAATGTCTTACGTAAAATCTAAATTTAATTCCGAAAAAATAATTAATTTATAATAGCTAGTTAAACTTGAGTATCTTGATCATATTCACGCACGGTAATTCCATCTTGAAAATTAAATACAGTCGTTACTATTTTTTCATATATATATATATATATATATATATATATATTATATATATATATATTATATATATTATATATTATATCAATATATATATATATATATATATATATTATATATATATATATTATATATATAGTCGTCAGTTCTAGTTATATAGTTATGGTCGTATGGTCACCACTTGATATGATATATCCTATTATCTGGTATTACAACTATATAGCGACGGGAGGATGATCAGCATGTATTCCGCGTTGTCAGTCTGTTCCACTTCAGGACAAGCCGTCGACTGGTTCGGATTAAGTTCCGGCGTAAGGCAAAGGCGTCGAAAGTTGTCGGAAGAGGGTATGCCTATCTGCACGAGGGCTTGTTGGCCTAAACAGAGAGGCTGGGTGTTCGTCTGGCCAACTCTGTGACAATCTGGAAGGGACAGAGAGTATATAAAATACTCTCTGTATTTTTATCTCTTATGACAGGTAACCTCAGCGGCTACCTGCGAAATTATCTTTTTAGTAGTTAAACTACTTTTTAGGTGGCAGACTAACTGGAGGATCTCGGAGGTCAGGCGAAGATATCACCATCCACCGACAGGAGAACCTCTTGAAGATCTTCCAAAGGGTTCTTGGTAACCCTGAGGAGGTTTCTAAGCCTCTTGTAGGCTCAGAGAGAGGGAGAGGAAGTAGGGCCAGTCGGAGACCTTGCAGTCAAACTCCGGGGGAGAGACGAGGCAGCCCAACTTCTTGTAGAGAGGACGTGGCAGTTCAACTTCTTAGTAGAGAGACGAGGGAGTCCAAGAGACGAGGCAGCCCAACTTCTCGTAGAGAGACGTGGCAGTTCAACTTCTAGTAGAGAGACGAGGGAGTCCAACTTCTTGTAGAGTTTCTTCTTCTTTCTGGCTTCGTAGGTCGGATCTGATATTTCAGCTTATTGTTCTATATTAGCAAATTATCTTTTAGTGGTAGCAAAGCGCTAAGAATTATCTCTTTAAAGGCTAATAAGACAAAAGCGAAACAACAGATTATTTATTTTTAACGAAAACGTCGTGTACAAAGTTACAATAAAAAATTTTACATAAATAATGATCAAGTTTTTTAACAAATATTAATTAATATTTACATTTGACAAATTTATAAACTTTTATTTTATTTATTATAATATTGTATATAACATAAAAGAAAATGTGTTTATTATGGTCTAACTTTTTTAAAAATATTTTTATGTAAATTATAATAAAATTGAAAAAACATTGCCGAAGCTATCGGTAGATGGCGTTTGCCTTCACATTCTGAACATATAACTATAAACACAAGTGTTTATTGTTTAAAAGTTCATTATTATTGCTTAAAAACTAAGTTTTTATTAAAATATATATATTTTTTATCAAAGGTTAATAAGATTTTTTATACAATTTTTAAGAAGAAATTATTTTTTTAATATACAATTTTTAATTAATTAACATCTGAATAATGAAAATAAGTCTTTTTTAAATTTAATAGACTTTGTGATATTTCTGTTACATTTGCCTTTTTGGTTCATTCTGTAAATATTTTCGTTTGGGAAACTAACTTAACACTTCACTATATATTTACTTCCCACCAGACAAAAGGGAGTGACTTCCATCCTGAGCGGAAAACCGGTGCTGAGGAACACTTAAAGGTAAGGGACTGCAGTGGATCTATCCTGAATCGGACTCTATTAAGGAAAATTTGTATTTTTTTTATATACTATATATTTGATTAATCACTAAAGGGCACTGAGGTGCTTCTATCCTGAAGTCGGACTCTATTTAGGGAGTTGTTTTATTTCTTTTATCATTAGGTATTTTAGTAATTAACTAAGAGGGCACTGAGTGCGCTTCTATCTGAAAGCGCGACTCTACGGGGAGGGTTTCGTCTAGTAAGAGTAGGAATCTTTAGGACATCAGCAACGTCGGGACATCAGGAACATCGGCGGCGTCAGCGACATCAGGATCATTCAGAGGTCTTTCAGAGGACATCAGGGACATCACGATCATCAGGGACATCACGATCATCAGGGACATCAGGGACGATCAGGATCATTCAGGGACATCAAGATCATCAGGTACATCAGGATCATCAGGACATCAGCGGGATCATCAGGGAAACCAGAGACAGTAGGATCATCAGGGACATCAGAGACATCGGACATCAAGAATCGTTGACGTTACCGTTTCCATAAAGCAGGTTTTAAACGGCTATTGAGACTACTGTAGTTGGACCTTCCTTGAGTTCTAAATCTTGAAACAATGTGGCAGTCGTTGAAGGACTTTGAAAGGAACACTATAGGGAGCTTCTAAGGGTTTTCTGATCCTATCAGTCCTAAGGAAGACATGAGAACAGGTCTTGAGTGCCTCCGGAATATATGAAGAATTGGTTGAAGGAGTGAAAAGTAGGAAGGTCTTTAAAGTCCAATTCTTTCATGTGGCGATAAATTTCTTCATAAAAAGAATCCATTTTCTTGTTTGTTTGTTAGGAGAAGATTGAAGAATGGCCAAGGACAAAGTGCCGAGATTTTTCCAAGTTACTGCCCTTCGAAGGCGGAATACCGGAATCGTTTTGGAATTGCATCGAGACCAAGTTAGTAGAGTGATGGGTTAAAGACAGGAAGCCAGTTTTCTTTACGTTTGCCATCAAGGCAGGTCTTGACGGAGATCGGTGAACCTTTCTATCTGGGAATTTGTTTGTGGGTGGTACGAGGTTGTTCAAAGACGATGGAAACCAATCATATTGTTGACAACTCACTGAAAGAACTCGGCTTTCGAATTGAGACCTCTGTCAAAATCACATTAGAGAGGAACAACCGAATCTGGATATCCACGCCATAAGAAGCATAGGCCAACAGATTGCTGTAGTGTTTGAATTGGGAAGGCTCAGCCCATTTGTGTTTCGGTCGATGCAGGTAAGTAGATTAGCGAAAAAACTGAGAAGAAGATCCACAAATAGCCGAAGGTGTGAAAAAGGACCCACTATATCTATATGAACTGTTTCGAATCTTGAAGAAGGAATTTCTAATGGAGTTACCGTTGGTTTGGTGTGACGATAGACTTTAGACAGCTGGTACTGCCCACAAGTGCGTACAAAAAGCCTAATGTCACGATCCACACAAGGCCAAAAATATTTTTTCTTGATCAGTCGTAAAGTACCTTTGATACCAGGATGGGACATTTGATGCAACGTATTAAATATTTGAAGGCGAGCTGGCTTCGGAAGAAATGGTCTGGGAAAAGAAGAAGAGGTATAGCACCATATCTTTAGGTTGTCCTGCAGGGCATAATTATGAAGGCGATCATGATAGGTCTTGATTTCTTCATCTTTTTCTTGAAGGCGAGCTATTGCGGGCAAATCGACAGCGTAAACTGATACCGAATGAATCCGGAAAAAGCGTCAGCCACCATATTGTCTGCTCCTCTGATATAACTTGCTGTAGAAAATATTCTGTTAGTACTGAGAGATGTCGCTGTTGACGATCACTTTTTTTGCAGGATTTTTGGAGTAGAAAAGCGGGAAACAAGAGGTTTTTGTGACTGTGCAAAGGGTGACAACTCTTCCCCCTAACATGTGTTTAAAATGAAGGAACAGCATGTTAAAATTAATTTGGGCCTGCCAAAAGTCTCTCGGAAAGCAGAAGTATCTTCTTGGGGGATCGTGGATTACTTTTGCTGTAGAACGTCAATGCGGAACAGGTTGACCATCAACATTCTGGTGTAATGCTGCTCCGATTGAAATCTGACTGCTGTCAGTTAACAGTGCTAAATGTGAGACATTAGGTAAAGAGAAAGGGAGTGTTAGGGCATTTTGAAGAGCTTCCTTAGTATCTTGAAAAGCTGTCACTTCTTCTGGAGTCCATTCAAGAGGTTTATCTTTGAGATGAAACTTGGCTTTTTCAGATAATGGGAAGACGATTTTGGCAAAATTACTGATAAATCTTCTGTAGTATCCTAACAACCCGAGGTATCTTCGTAGGGATGCTGAATCGCACGGTAGAGGAAAACTTGAGATGGATTCTTTCTTTTCGTTAGGAGGGCATAGGCCTTCTGAAGACACGGTGTAGCCGAGAAAATTGAGTGAAGATTGGTTAAATTCACATTTTTCTAAAGAGATTTTAAAACCATTTTCCTGAAGAAGTTTTAAAACTTGTTTCAAATAATTTGCATACCATTTTCCTGAAGAAGTTTTAAAACTAGTTTCAGATAATTTTCATGTTCAGTTTTGGACGTAGAAAAATTGAGACAATCGTCTAGATAGGTAAACACGAAGGGAAGGTCTTTGAAGATGGAGGGTCCATTACTCTTTGAAATGTAGCTCCCACATTCTTTAGACCAAAAGGCATAGATAAAAATTCGAAGAGACCAAACGGAGTGATGACTGCTGTTTTCTCTATATCTTCTGGTCTAATGGGGATTTGGTGATAAGCCTTTTGAAGGTCAATCTTGGAGAATATGGTAGAGTTATGCAGGCGTTGAGATAGGCTCTGAATATGTGGAATGTGATATCTATCCTGTTTTGTTATGCTGCTAAGGGCTCTGAAATCTCCGCAAGGTCTCCATGTTCCCGGTGTTTTCTTAGGCACGAGGTGTAAAGGAGGCGCCCATGCAGATTTACTTGGCCTAATTATTCCACTTTTTAGAAGGTCAAATTTGGCTTTTGCCGCTTTTAACTTGTCGTCAGGTAATCGTCGAGCTCTGGCAAAAACTGGGTTTGAATCACCAGTTTCTATAAAGATGTTGTTTGCGGGGTTTCCCCAATTAATCTTTTAATTATAGATTGTTGATGTTCTATAGGTGAAATTTTAAGGACGGGAAATCCTGGTTAGAGTGAAGTCTATGTCTTGTATTTTCACTTGAGTTTGAGCGTGAAGAGATGAGTACTTCCTCAGAGGTATTTTCAATGGAGCTAAAGAGTAGTATAAGTATCTTGCAAAGTGTTTTCTTTGTCCACAGTCAATTAGGAGACCAAAATTTGTGAAGAAAATCAATTCCAATAATAGGCATAGTAATTTCTTGCTACTATAAACGTCCAGGTGAATTCTCTTCTTAATTTGTATACTGATATTTGCTACAATTTCCCCATGACACTTTATGGGCGAGCCATGCTGCGGAACAAGTGACGTTTAAAGGGTGCAGCGTCATGTTAGAGACCATGTTAAATGGAAGGCTAGATATGCTGGCTCCTGTATCTAGTAAAAACTGGTGCATGGTGCCAAAAATCCGTACATCTATTGTTAACTGCGAAGTTGACACGGCACAAATGTCAACTTGCTCCTTTAGTTTTCCGACGGAGTTGGGGATGCTGCTCTTGATGGAGGTTTAGATAGGATGTTTAGTCCTGTTTTGTTTGGCCATGTACACCATGGTTTACAGCTTTTAGAGCGTGGTCCATAATAAATGTGGCCTCTACACACCTTTGGTCTTGATTTTCGTGGAACGGCGTGCGCACGTGGGTTGCGGTGGCTCTTGATCTTGATGGCGGCAGGGGCAATGGCGCGGGCTTGGGATGATACAGCCATGAGCGGCGCTTGTAGGCTTAATAACAAGATGTCATTAGCTAAAATCTCCCAACTGTGAAGTGTGAGAGTAAGAATGGGCGGCTAAGGCTTGTGCGAATGTGACTCGGGTAACAGTTTTGTCAAAAAAATTTGCACCTGACCAAGTCCTCTCCAATATTTTTAATTCTCTGCCCTGTCGAATCATTATCCTGTAGATATATAAGATGGTTGCCACTGTAGGACCTTTTTGGAAAGTAGATCATTATAAAGCTCCACCTTAGATTTCGTAAGTATTTATGACTGACGTTTTGAAACGGTCATAATCTTCTGCATCAAGTTTGGCTTGGGATTCTATCCAGAACTTCAGGTGGAATTTGCGACATAAAATGAAAGTACTTAGTTCGTGAGGACCTTATGTTAGCGAGATGGAAATTGTGCTTCCATGACACAAAACCATGTCGGGACTGAAGATTCCGAAAAAGTTGGTGGTTTAATTTTCATTGTTGAAATGGATTCTGCCTCTCTTTGATTGTTATTTTCATTGTTGAAATGGATTCTGCCTCTCTTTGATCGTCTGCCATCTTTGTGGTATCAAATTTTCAGTTCTAGGATCACCAATTATATAGTCGTCAGTTCTGGTTATATAGTCATCGGTCGTATGGTCACCACTGGATATGATATCCTATTATCTGGTATGACAACTATATAGCGACGGAGGATGATCAGCATGTATGTCGCGATGTCAGTCTGTTCCACTTCAGGACAAGCCGTCGACTGGTTCGGATTAAGTCCGGCTAAGGCAAAGGCGGTCGAAGGTTGTCGGAGAGGGTATGCTGATCAGCACGAGCTCGTTGGCTAAACAGGAGGCTGGGGTGTTCTTCTGGCCAAACTCTGTGACAATCTGGAAGGACAGAGGAGTATATTAAAATAAATATTGAAATTATCTCTTATGACAGGTAACCTCAGCGGCTTACCTGCGAAATTATCTCTTTAGTTGTTAAACTAATTTTTAGGTGGCAGACTAACTGGAGGATCTCGGAGGTCAGGGCGAAGATATCACCATCCACCGACAGGAGAACCTCTTGATAGATCGTTCCAAAGGGTTCTGGTACCTGAGGATGTTCTAAGCCCTTTGGTAGGCTCAGAGATGAGGGAGTAGAAGTAGGGCCGTCGAGACCTTGCAGTCCAACTCCGGGGAGAGACGAGGCAGCCCAAATTCTTGTAGAGAGAGACGTGGCAGTTCAACTTCTAGTAGAGAGACGAGGGATCCAAGAGACGAGGCAGCCCAACTTCTCGTAGAGAGACGTGGCAGTTCAACTTTTTAGAAGAGAGAGACGAGGGAGTCCAAATTCTTTGTAGTTTCTTCTTCTTTCCTGGCTTCGTAGTCGGATCTGATATTTCAGCTTATTGGTCTATATTAGCAAATTATCTTTTAGTGGTAGCACAAAGCGCTACGAATTATCTCTTTTAAAGGCTAATAAGACAAACGAAAACAACAGAATTATTTATTTTTTACGGAAAACGTCGTACAAGTTACAATAAAAAAATTTTACATAAATATATGATCAAGTTTTTATACAAATATTAATATATTTACATTTGACAAATTTATAACTTTTTATTTTATTTTCGTATTTTAATTAATTTTATATACATAAAAAAAAATTAATATTTTATGGTCTAACTTTTTTCTAAAAATAGATTTATGTAAATATAATTAAAATGAAACATGCCGAAGTATTCGGTAGATGGCGTTTTATGCCTTCACCATTTCTGAACATTAATATAAACACAAGTTGTTTATTGTTAAAAGTTCATTATTATTGCCTTAAAACTAAGTTTTTTTAATAAAATTTAGATCCTTTTTGAAATATTGATAATATTTGTAATATATTTAAAGAAAAGTAGTAGTTTCAATATTACAATTTTTATATCTTATAATCAAGATGATGAAAAATTTGGCATTTAATAAAATTTGAAAGACTTTTTGAAATTTCTGTACATTTGCCTTTTTGGTTCATTCTGTAAATATTTTCGTTTGGGGAAACTAACTTTAACAACACTTTCACCTATATATATATATTATATTATATATATAATATATATATATATATATATTTATATATATGTTATATATATTGATATAGATATATATAGATTGTAAAAAATTTACATTTATATATATATACTTAGTCTGATTTCTAAAATCCTATAAATTGGCCCTATTTAAGAGATCACCCTGATATAGCAAATATTTAGATAATTATTTGACGAGAGAAAAATCGGATTCTTTAAATAATTCCTTTATTAATAATTTCCAATGATAATTTAAATTGGGTTTTGCAAATATTTCAAAATATTTGTGTCCACTTTTTGTTCGCAATAATTAAATTATCTAATTTGATTACTATTTCTTTCTCTTTTTTTTTTTTACCCTAACTGACCTCTCTGCAAGCGGCACAGCCGTTGGGAGACAGAGTCACCTGTTGACCTTGTTAATATACAAAAAAGAATGAAACAATTATGTCGAAAACACAGGAACTTTCTTTGCTTACAAGAATTTCTTATAAACAGTGTAACCCGAAATAACATCTAGTAGAGAATGGAAAGATTTCTATTTAAAAATCCTTTATCCTACATATAAATAATTCCTTTAATTAGAGGGTTTAATTCGTTCTTATAGACATAATATGTAAAGAAATATTATGAAATTGTTTATAAGTAATTATTACATCAACCATCTTTTGAGGACAATGCAGTGAAATGGACCAATTTTTCCACTCTGTCTGTGACACGAAATTAAAATAGCTGTTGTAGCTTGAGCTTCATCGAGAGCTTCCGAATTACTGTCAGTTGTAGCATAAAAAAATTTATTAAAAACTGAAAAGCGTATTAATAAACGAGCTCTGCCTTTTGTTTTTTTTTACTAATACCTGACAGTAGGAAGTACAATAATCGCCTTTTATGGTTGGACGGAAGAAAGCATACAGCCATGCATAACTTACTCCGCTGTATTAGAGACAATAACGAATGACATAGGCAGCCGTTTGGCCCTGTGGCAGGCTATACTACCGATGAGTTGCTGTTAGTAATTATCGATAGGTTTTCTAATGCCGGATTTTATATATGTTTTCACTTGTACAAGCAAGGATAATATTGCGCTTCTTACTTCCGTTCAGTTGATACATGTATTCATTCATCTCGTATTTCGATTATGGGATTTGATTGTTGTATTATTTGAGTGTTATTGGATTTGTGTTGTGTATAATGTGTTGTTGGATTTGTTTTGTGAATTTGTTTTTCTCATGGTAGTTTGGTTATGTGCGTTTATCTTCATTTTTGTACCTCTATATTATTTACCTTTGACCTTCCTAAGAGCTTCATATTGATTTTATGGAATTTGAGGATTCAGGTAAACCTTTTTTGGTTTTATTTTGTTGCAAGGAATAGAAAGAGAGACCTAGAACCAGGCTAATGTTCTATTTTTGGCTAATTCTTTCTAATTAGTCTTTGGTGAGTGGGTTCCCAGTTAATTAGCTGGGCCATATGATTTTATGTATTATTATTAATATATATATTACATTATTTATCATTATTGTGTTATAAGTATTCTATATGATATGGGGTATCACTTAGTAAATAAGCCTTATTATGATATATTACTTTATTTTATAGTATTGCTTTCTCGTGTATATATTATTTATATATTGGTCTTTAGGTCAGGAAATTTATCTTATCATTTTTTTTTTATTATTAGTTATATTATTAGTATACTCACTTTATATTTGTATAAGTACTGGTATATATATATGTTTCTTATTTATTTTGCACTTGTTCTTAATGTTTAGAACAAGCAGACCTTGGCTTAGCATGTCATTTCTCGCAATTGATTTAGGTCAGATCCTTTTGTACTTATTGTCGCTAGGTCGCTGTGCCTTATTATTTGTTATATATGAGGAAGTTATTAAGGAGTAAATCTGGTAGGAATATGTGTGTGATGTTTTTGTACAAGGTGTCGTGTTTGGAGAGAGAGAGAGAGAGAGAGAGAGAGAGAGAGAGAGCAGAGAGAGAAAGAGAGACTGTGTGGAGACGTATAAGAGAGAGAGAGGAGTTAGAGAGATATGAGAGAGAGATGAGAAAGAAAAGAAGAGAGAGAGAGAGAAGAGATGATGAGGAGAGAGAGACGAGCTGATTATTTGTAGCATCTTATCCCTGTTAGTCATTTTTTTCCTTCTCGTTAGGGTTCGATTAGCATTAACAGGGTTATGAAGTAGTGGGCCCATAAATTTGGGGGGCGTTCTTTGCTTTATCATTATCGCTAGTGTAACTCTCCCTTCTCAGTTTTAATAGGACACTCATTGTTTTTTTTTTTTTTTTTTTTGCTTTTGTTGCTTTTAGTTTGAGGGTAGATCTTATTTTTTATGTTTAAATAAATTGTGCTTCATTTGAGTGTTATTATAATAATATATTTTAATGCGCAATGATAAAGTATTAAACCTATTGGAAATCAAAATCCATTTGAATACGCTAGGATTATACGAAATATATAGGTTTTACTATAGGCATGTTTAACGTGCACACTGGGGTGGGCCTATTGATAATATTTTGGATAGTAGGTTGTACTTTCATATTTGGTTCTAAGCAAATGGTGGCAGTATAGGCAGTGATTAGGCCTATTGAAAATCTGTTGTAGGCAGTGCTTTGGGCCTATTGTAAATTAACAGTAGGCAGTGATTTGATTTTACAGACCCTATTGCAAATGGGCAGTAGGCAGTGATTGGGTCTATTGGCAATGGCTACGGTAGGGATCTTTAACTAGTTTTTAACAGAAGTGTTTTTGTTAATAAAGTAAATAAATAAACGAAGAGATATAACTACAATGGTAGAGGATATGTAGATTTAATTTTAATTCTTAAAATTGCCTTTCTATCGTTTAATAAAATAAATATTTTAGATAATTTAATAAAATTCGTTATCTGGGTCTACTTGTTGCTTTTTAATAGGCCCGGATTTTATTTCTGATTAGATTTCTCCCGGACTATTTGCTATACTTTCTGGTTTACAGGATTAGTATACAAATAAATTATTAAAATTTTTGATTTATGTATTTTGTGTATTTATTATTATGTATTATTTAATTATCTATTATTATTTTATTATCTTTATTAATTATATTTATATTTAATTTATTTATGTTATGGCGGGGTATTGGTTGATTTATTGGTGTATTGGCAGTAAAGATATAAACTGCATCGAGGGGTAAAAGACAGTAATTCGGCGGTACGTAATAATGAGCATTAATTTGGCGATGTTTCCTAATTACATAGTTGGCATTTTTAACGATTAGGTGCGCAATGTAAATTAGTTTTAATTTATGGCTTACCTAATTTTAGCCTCTGATGAGGGGCTACTCGCGGGGCTGGTTTACCTCAAGGTTTTCGGATGGAGGCCGTAGTGGAAATAATTGTTGGGCCTGAGTCATGGAAGTGGTAATCCCAAAAAAAAATAAATTTTTTACTTCCGGTAATTGGATTTTGTCAGGCTTTGAGTATGATGTTACCATATCAACTGAATGGGTCTTATGTATTTTTTAAAATAGGAATTGAGTCCTGGTCCGGTTATGTTCGGATTGCCGAAGCCCAGCAGGAGCCGGCACGGGTACCGTATTCCTAATATCCGCATAGATGTCAATTTCAAACGGATGTTTCGCATAAGATTTTATGAGTATTAGAAATTTTCATCAGGGTGTCGATAGTGCCACGTTAGAAAAAAGTGATTTGTGATTATGCGAAGGCGGAGTTTTAATTAGCTGTAGATTATTTATTTAGTCGAGTATTATGTATTATTATATATATATTATTAATTGAATTATTATTAATTTTATTATTAGATGTTGATTACTGTATTTAATATATATTATTAAATTTAAGTTATTATGATTAGTATACGATTAGATGTGAGTATTTGTTGCTGAGTAGTTCTAACTTCTAGAATGTAATTGTGTTTGCTCTGGTCATACAGAGAATATTTGCGTTTTTAGTTGATTATTCTGAGAGATCCAATAATTAAAACTCATTTTGATTTAAATTGTAAGCGTACTTACTTCCATAGACGTCCAAAAATTTTTAAAATAGTAGTATGTTAAATTTTTTTGTTATAGTTTTATTGACGAGAGAAGTTATTGGAGAAAGATTTATTAATCATATTTAGACTAATAACAAGAATATTGAAAGGCAATTAATAAGGGAGTATGTGAAAAAGAGTTAGATAAGTTATTTATCTCGGACGTTTTGACTTTTGTTTATTGACATATAAATGTTATATTCAATTTAGACCGATTTTTATTGATGATATTGTGAATGTTTATTTTGTTTTCTACGTGGTCTTATTTTCGTGCCTTTAAGGAGGCCACATTGAATTCAGCGAGTGCGGCGAATTTCTAGATGAAATCTATTCTCTTTTGCTTTATATGGGTATGAAAGCCCTCTTTTATGCTGTTATCGGGATTTTTGTGGTGTTCTTCTTAAAAATGTTGGATGCTCATTTAACTGTTCTTGTATTTCGGCTTAATACTTTATGCTGGCGGCATAGTGCTCATGTTGAGGGGGTATGGTTTTCGTTGTGTATGTTCCAATATCAGCGGTCGTTAGCATTCCACTTTTTCAGAACTATTGTTATATTGGATATCAGCAACAAGATTACTTGGTGACTGCTCTAAGACCATCCGAAATAGCGACCTCACGGAGTAGCCAGACGCACGAGCCTCAGTTTCAATGGCTTTATGTGATCTTAAATATTATAATATCTTAGGCTCTCACTCAATTTAAATCTGTTCCTCTTTTCAATTAATTTTGTAGATTTCTTTCTTTTTATCATGAGTAATATTGTCAGTTTTATAATATTATTCTAAGAGCTTATCTTTTTCTATTTCAATTGATACGTATTGGGCTAATAAATTATGATTAATAAATAAGTGTGTCTGGATATGTTGTGCTTCTATAATTGATCTGGGGGAAAGTATTGTTTATCAGATTCTTTTGTTATACTACTTTTGTTTAATTTGCAGCTATATATGTCGAAAAGGCGTCCACATCTGTATGACGATACTCCTGTAAACGACTCTGTGAACCATAAGTTCTTTTAGGTTTGTAGCGACTTGTTGTGTAGTTTAGGGGATGAAGGAGTCAAAGACGAAGGGTATAGATTCTCCTTAACTCTGTATGATTTGACCACGATTAGCACTTATCTATCATGTTTTAGTCCATTTCTCTTATAATTTTAATGTTAATGTCTAGAAATTTAAACTATAGTTGAATTTTTTGCCCTTGTGCAAATGTAAATTTTCCAAAACCACTTGAGATCTTCTATTTTGGGATTTGAACTCTTGAACGATGTTCTGCGTCGTTAAATAAAACTTACAAACGGTGTTCGTCTACGCTATCGAAATGTATAAAAATTAGGGAATTGAATGGGTGTCGTTTTCCATTATAAAATTTTGGTTTGCTAGCTGATGGATGCATGATTAGGAGAATCATCAATGAAGTGGTCCTAAGGTGATGTGCCGCGCAATTCGAAACACCATTATTTCTGAATATATGCTTTTAGGCCAGAGTGTATAAGCTAAAATGGGTTTTTCGGCGTAGTTACTAGTTGAATATTATCAAGGGTACTGTTGAGGCATGTATTCCATCTTTATTGGGACAGCGGTGCGGTGTGTTTTGTTTTATTTACATGATGTTAAACACTACCATTTTTATTATATATTTGTATGTTCAGATGTATACGGTTTTTCAAGCATCATAGTTGAGATCATATTCGTGGAACAAGCGTGTACGCGCCCCCCACCCTCCCTCAAACACCTCGTCGAAAGAGTATTAATTCTTTTGTTATAGCTCGAGACAAGAGGATTAATTTTGTCACTCGTGTTGCTGTATGTTTTCGCCAATTAGAATACAATCTGTGTGAGTTGCTGTTAACTTTATAAATTTTTCTTCCTTTTTAAGGACCCATAGTAGGTCCTAAATTATGGATCAAAATATTCATGTATTTTGAGATATCATGAGGCACGGTACCATAGTATTATTACTCGTTACCATAAACTGCAGCCTTTTCTGACACAGGTGTTCTTCTTGTGAGATCCTGTGGTAAGCGCCATAGACGTGTCCACTTATTACGTTGAGTGAATCGCGCGTAATATCTTGTCTTGACTTTAGATGTCTAATGTATATAATGTCCCGAGATCTTTCGCGCGGGCTATGCGAGGAGGCAATTCTAATGAGGTCGTTTAACATCCTCTTGTTTTGACTTTTTTTAAGCCATGGGGTGCATTTGTTTTATCACTTAAATGATGGTGTTAGTTTTTTACAACGTAATCTTGGCTTTGTATTGCATCTTATATCATCTTACTCTGTCCTGTATTTTCCCGCCGTCTCTTTGATCACATGCTGTTCTTTTGTTTTACTATATACTATAATTTTCTTGGTGTTTATGTTTCTAGGGATTTCGAGAGTAGCATGCATCTTTTTAAATTCCGTTATTTAGACGGATCCTTTAATTACAGGCTTCTTTAGAAATGTATTATCCAAAGGTTTCTATTTCTATGTTTTGAAGAGAGTGCATCTTCTTGCTTAATTTTGGGAGATTGTGCGTTGCTTGCCTTGCAGGAGTTTTTTTTAATAGTTCGTGATCAATTTCTCAAATCATAATCTTAGTTTTGTATAATTAAGTACACCCTCTTCTTAAAACATTCACACAACGTATAAGATTCATTATTCTATAGAATTTATACTCTCGACTCCGAGAGGGGCAGGGTAGTTATGAATAAAGAAGATTGACGTTAGAACTAATGCTTTAAAACATCCACTGCATCTAGGGTTGTGATATAACGAAAATCACCCCATGCTTTAAAGTCAAATCTCTCAAGAGGAGTGTTAAAAGACCAATTAATTCGCCTGCAAGCAAGATCACGGCATTAACATTAACATAAAGTAAGAAGAATTGGCATCATAGCAATAATGGATCACCTCTAATGGCCTTAACCCCAAAGGTTCACAAGGTACACTGAGTTTAACCCCACCCTTAAGACGATAGTTAACGT
The DNA here is from genome assembly GCA_015478945.1 of Trachelipus rathkii. Lineage (NCBI taxonomy): Eukaryota > Metazoa > Arthropoda > Malacostraca > Isopoda > Trachelipodidae > Trachelipus > Trachelipus rathkii. The sequence goes on along the minus strand of JABUQX010007345.1, from coordinate 12,022 downwards.
TAGTTTAGTACTGGTTTTACTTTCGTGACGTCCATGGACTATCTAAATATAATATAAAGCAACATACATTAGGAACAATATCTTAACGATAAAATTATTAAGTTAAACTCAACAGATGAACTTTTTGGAAAACTAAGCACATGTAATTTTTTCGATGCCTAACCAAAATTTAATCTTTGGATGATTCTGTAATTCATACCACCCAAAATTTGTAAAAATTTCACTATTGGTACTTGAAATTTGGTGTTTCTCTTTATGAAAATGGTTTTATCATTGAGTATATCAAACCACCACCATCCATAAATGAAGACATCCTCAAAAGTTTACTTTAATAATATCGTACTGACGAAAACACCTTTAGCTTCAATGGTAAAACATACCTATTTAAAATAATAGTGTTTCAATGGGATCACCTTAGGACCAACTTTTGCAGATGTTCGTACGATGTCATCACAGTAGAAACCAAAATTTTTAATGAAAACGTGCCCCATTCATCACTAGATGTTCTACCCTTCGATAGCGTAGTAACGACACCTTCTGTAATATTTAACGACACCAGAGACAGTGTTCTAATAGAGTTCAAATCCAAATATAGAAGATCTCTAGTGGTTTGAATAAATTTACATTTGAAATGGGTAAAATAACTATATTAACTTGGTTCTTAGACATTAACCGTAATTAAATTAAAGAGAATTGGAAACATTGATAAGTAAAGTATTAGTCCTACGTTAAATCTAAGATCTAAGTGGAAAATCATACTATGAATTTTGACCTCCTTCACTACACCCTATAACTACAAAATTAAAAGTCATAAAGACTTTGGTTCACAGAGCGTTTATTTCTATTTCGTTGTATATTTTATCTTACTGATTTTGTGATTTTATGGATTAACAGCATATAACGAAGAGAGATCCTGGATAAATCAATCCCGAAATTCATAAGTTCCCCCAACGCGCTAGATGATTATCCGAGAAAACTATAAAGGCACCACTGTGTGTAAAATAATTCCAAGCATTCGCTCGATAAATCTATCTAATTTTTCAAGCATTATTTTCGTATTAGTTTTTGGTGGCATAGGTTTGTATTTATAAGAGCTCCTTGAATAAGTTCAAGAGTTGTCGTCACGGTATCCTCGAGTTAATAATTGTGAAGAGAACATATTAAGAGGCTATATAGAGATCGCTGCTGAAGTTAGCACTGCATATACATTGAACGGATACTTTACTTTGGATATAGGCGCACGGGATACACCTAGAGCTCGTGCTTCTCCTACTCGTGAAGCGCCTTATCGGATCGGGTGAGACAGAGTAACTGGTTGTGGGTATCTCTCCAATTTTCTAATTGTATTGAATCAGTGATGTTAACGCCGCTTTAATTATTAGGATGACACAAGCCTGTAAATTGTCCGCTCGAGACAAAGTGGTGGGATTATTCGTGAAATGTCGAGCGAGGAGCGATTAAGGTAGAATTATAAGCGAGTAAAATATTGTCAACACCTATTATAATAGAGGGCAAGAACACACAGAAAATCGCGTAGTACGACACACAATTAAAGAAGGGCTCTCCAACATCAGCGAAACAAAAACTTTAATTTTGAATTTTCTTGGCTCACTAATCTACAAATTTTCACATTCGTGACTTTGGAATTAGATCGAGGATATATTCACTCTCTAGAAGAGGTTAAGAGTAGGTATACGAAAATATTTTTTTAAACATAGTTTCTTATAACTCACTACGAATGTTGACATTTCCAAGGGTCAACTAAAAAAAAAAAATGTTAAAATGTTACTAAATATTTCATTTAATTTTTTTTTTTCTAGTTTTAAATTTTTAATTTTAAATTTAAATTTTAATTAAATTTTTTGAAATTTAAAAAAAAAAATAATTTTAAATTTTAATTTTTAATTTTAAATTTAATTTTTATTAAAAATTTTTATATTATTAAAATACATTAGTTTCTTTTTTGTGTGAAGCTTCACCCTTTTTTGTTTGGGTTATTAGAAATTGAAATAAAAAGTAGAATTTGTTTTTAAATTTGAGGAGCAACAAAACTTATTTTTTTTATTTTAATTTAAATTTATTTTAATTCCTTTATTAGTTTATAAACAAATACTTAAAAGAAATATCATTAGATATTTCTGAAACTCCTAGCAAGTTTCCAGGAAGAAAACTCGGTAATTTACGACGAATCTTAATGTTCTGAAGAAAAAGTTTGTAACAAGTTTGTAAGAAGCGAATATGAATGTTTAAATTTATTCACTTAGATAAAAAGGAAAAAATATATATTTTTATTTTTTATTTTTATCAACTTGTTTTTTCTTGTTTTTTTTTTTTATTTGTTTTTTTTTATCAACTTGTTTTTTCTTGTTTTTTTTATTTATTTATTTTTATCAACATTTTTTTTCATTTTCTTTTTACCTCTCCTTTTTAATATGTTTTTTTTATATATATATTTTTATCAACGTGTATTTGCTTGTTTTTTATTTATTTATTTTTATCAACGTTTTTTTTTTCATTTTCTCTTTATCTCTCCTTTTTTTAATGTTTTTTTTTAATTTTATCAACGTTTTTTCTTGTTTTTTTTTTTCTTATATTTATCAACGTTTTTTTATTTATTTAATTATTTTTATCAACGTCTTTTCCTTGTTTTTTTTTATTTATTTATTTTTATCGTTTTTTTTTTCATTTTCTTTTTACCTCCTTCTTTTTGATTAAAAAACATCTTTTTTTCACTTAATAAAATCTTTAATTAATAAAACTTTTTTTTTTTATTCTCCATTCCCAAACTCACGTGAAAACCAGAGTAACGTTGCGTCGTTTTCTCTCCACCAAACTTTTTTACTCTTCCAAAACTTTTGTGAGAGACATTTCATCACCGCTTGGAAACAAGACTAATTTTGTCAGATCCCCTCAGGGACCGATTGCCTCCCCAAAAAGGGTAGAAAAAAAGGGGGAAAAAAAGGGGAGAAAAACTTATTTAATACTTTAATAGAAGTTATATGCCTCTGTAAATATCATAAATATCTTTTATGTATTTGTGTTACTATCTGCTAAAACCATGAATTCGATTCCGGATACTAGGTAGCAATTACCTAGAAAAGTTCTCCTCCTTGAACAGGGTTACGCCCCTAATTTATATATATATATATATATATATATATATATATATATTGAACCTCCCAGCTCCGGCCAAAAGAAAACATGACCAGCATATATTATCTTCCTTCAGAACACAATGATTAGCTTTTTTTTAAGATTAGGAAAATTTTTATTTAATTTCCCCTTATACTGTTCATTTGATCATTTCCACAGTTTTGATATCTATATATTATACCCCCCCGACCCCGCCCGTCCCTGTGCCTCCTTTTATTCTCTTCACCTTCTATTTATTTTTATTTTACCCTCATAATATAAAAAGAAGTGTTAATTACCTGCTCTCTTCCAACCCCCTCGAAAACCTATCCCTCCGGTTGGTGTTAACACGCTATACCCACAATCCTTTCCAAAATCCACAATCCAATCACCATCTCCTCTTCGGTTTCATCGTTTAACCATAATTCATTCTCATTTTCTTCAGAAATCTTCTTCCACGCGCTGTTCTCACCTTTACCCCAGCCCCCCATTACCTCTTTCCTGATAATACCTCATCCAAAAAAACCTCTTCTTCTTATCCCCATCAACCCCACACACATTCACTATCACCTCTCGTTACTGCCTAACATATTTCAGATTTTCCAAGTATTCGTTCCCACCTCCCCTCACACCATTTTAATCAGTATACAAAGCACCATCAACTATCTCAATTTCCGTTCTAAGCAGATCCCTTTATTCTCCATTCTAAAAAAAACTTCTGCGCTTCCTTCCAGAACCAGAAAGAGCTTCCCTATGCCTCTAATAAAGTCCCCCATTTTATTATAATCCTCCCTCCCCCCCCCCCCAAAACCTGTTCGATTTACCTCTTTCTCTTCCTACCGCATGTTCACCTTTTAGATGCTATTTTATCCATCTATTAATCCAAACATCTTTCTTTTTTTTGGAAACCATTCATTTGCTTTTAGTACAATCAAACACGCTCTTTATTTACAAACCCCGCTGTATCACCTCTCTTCCACCAGCCCACTTAGTAACCATACATTCCTGCGCTTGCTAAACAAATTGGCTTCCTCATTTGCCCCAGATTTTGTTCAGTTCAACTGTTCACTATTTCAATGATTTACTTGCGAGCTCTTTAATACTATCCTTATTACCTTTTCACCAATTTTCTCACCTCTTTATCTACCCACTTCCTCCGTATCACCTTCCTCCTCCATCCAAAGCCCCACTAACTTTAATTTTACATAAAAAAACATCATAATGATCAGATAATCCCATTACTATTCCCCATTGATTTAACATCTAACACATACTTCAACATCTCCTTCCTCACCAACACAAAATTCAATCATATTTTTACTCGATACAATCTCTACCTACACCAACTCTAGTATACTTAGGATACTCTTGTGTTTATAGAAGTATTACTACACACATACCTCTCTCCTCACAAGAGTCAATCCACCTTCCAACCATTTTCATTTTCTCCCGACTCCCCAAAACCACCCTGTTATACCATCCCTTTTGAATCACCTTCCAACCATTTGGTCCCCCAACACAGATCTATTCTCAAGCTCCTACTCATCTCATCCAAAACATCATTCAGATTATCCCAGAAAAATCGTACTCTCTTCACATTTCCCTCAGATGGACCATACATCACAACCACAACATACTTTGACCTTTTCAAACTTAAATTTAACCCATTAGATTCCAGTACTCACACACGCAAAATCTACCATAGCTCTGTACCACAAGTCACTCATCAAAATTGCAACTCCTTCTCTCCCCCCCCCCTCTCATACCTTTCCCCTCCAGCACACACGCATTTCCACACCACACCACTCATTTTCACCGTTCCTTTCATCTTTGTTTCAGAAATCAAATTGCGCCTTTTCTCTAATATATATATATATATAATATATAATATATATATATATATATATAATAATATATTAATATATATATATATATATATAAAAAAAAAAAAGTTATTTATACATATATATATATATATATATATATATATATATATATATATATAATATATATATATATATATATATAAATATATATATATTATAAATATATATATATATAATATATATAGTAATATATATTATATATATATATATATATATATAATATAATATATATATATAGATATAATATATATAATATATAATATATATACTATATATTAATATATAAATATATATATATAAATATATATACTATATATAATATATATTATATATATATATATATATATATATATATATATATATAATATTATATATATATTAATATTAAATATATATAATATATAATATATATAATATATATAATAATATACTAATATATATATAATATATATATAATAATATATAAATATATAATATATATTATATATATATATATATATATATATATAATAATATATAATATAGTATGATATATATATATATATATATATAATATAATATATATATATAAATATTAAATATCAAATATATATATATATTTAATTTTTATTAATTAAATATATATATATATATATATAATATATAATATATATATATATATACTATATATATATATATATTATTAATATAAATATATATATATATATATATATGGCAGCCTTCGATTAGCTGACACCTGTATCTAAAACCTACTATAGCTGCAGAAAAAAAGAAATTTTGAATTCAGCCAACTATTTTAATGCAGGAAAAAAATATTTTAATAATATTATTACACATTAAATATTATTAAAGTTTATAGTTACAGTGACAGCTTAAGCCTGCGATTGTGGTATGTTTCCTGGCAGCGAAATATTAATAAAAATCTATATTACCAAAAAAAAAAAAAAAAAAAAAATTACATTTTACTTGTTCCAAATTATATCCTTACGAGTCAACTGGAGAAATATACCACATATACAACTTGCGAAAACATTACTTCTACTGTGCAATGTGTAATATACGAAAACACAAATGTGATTGAATAACATATCGTTCGCAAGCCTGTATGCGCTGGATTGATTGTTTGCATTGTGTTGCTAATACATATATATATATATATATATATAATAGTATATATATATATATAATATATTATATATAATATATATATATATATATATATATACATATATATAATATATATATATATCATATATATATTATATATATATATATATATTATATAATATATATATATATATATATATATATATATAATGTTAGATAGTGTAATATCTGTACATGCATCCATATATATTTATATACAAAATATATATATATATATATATATATTATCATATATATATATATATATATATATATATATATATATTATATATATATATATATAAATAAGATTATTTATACAAAGAATATATATATATATATAGGGTAGGTTATTTATATTATAATAATATATATATATATATAATTATATATATATATAATATATATATATATATATATATATACTATATATACATATATATTATATATATTATATATATATATATATATATATATGATATATATATTTATGTGACTCCAGATATAATATAAATAGATATCTTTTGATAAAATAATATAATGTTATAATTGTTGTTTTTGGCTTTACGTATGTCTCTATTACTTTCATTATCATTTCACTACTCCTGCTCATTACTGGTACTAAAACATTTACCTGATCTTCTTTCTATACCTCCTATGACCCATCGACTTTTCACCATTCGTCGTCCTCTGTTATATCTTCGTTTACCAAAAACTGATTCGTCAATTTCAGCTACCTTTTCTTATCCTAATTTTTATTTGCTATTCATTACAGCTATCTCACATATCTCTCTCTACAAAAGTTAAACCAGTCTGATATTGTTGCACTACCTAAACCGAGGATTCTTTTACTTTGGCTTAATGTTAAATCATTCACAAAACAATAAATTATTTGAAGCACTACTTTAATAGGTAGACGGGAAGCAGATAAAAAAAAATTCTTTGAAACAGCCGAATATTTTCTCCGACAATTTATTTTAGTACATCTAAAAAAAATTTCCTCCTGATTTGTGTATTGAACACTGACGTTTGCAGTTTACACAGGTGGCACCCCGCTCATTTAGGGGTAGTCCGCTAGCGCACCTCCGCACCTCGAGAAAAGGTAGTCCGCTAGCGCTTCCCACTTATTCAGACCATCAAACCACCGCTATCGCAAGGTCCGCACGTCCGCACGTCTCCCGCTAATAATTAATGTGCGACTTCACAAAAGATGTTTAATATTAAATACTAAATAGTTATATATCCTTACAAAAAAAAATATGTATAATACTTATATGAAAATTTAGATGAATATTACAAAATCTCAGGAATTTTCACTTCCTCCTCGAATGGTCGTCTTCAAAGGACATAGATCCATATTACTTTCAAAAGATTAGGTGCTCAAAAATTAAAAGCAGTTAAGGCTGGCCTCTTGCCCTCAAAAATATCCCCACCAATATAAATATTCGCTTACAGCCGCAGAACTATGAGAGGTGTATTAATTTTGATGAACAAGTTCAACCAAAATTCCTCCTATGCTGAAAGGGAAAGATTCCTTGGTGTAGAGGCAGTGCTTAGGTGTTAGTTCACTTCCAGCAGTCCATTGCTAATTTTAAGGTCCTCACCTAAATCATTCTCCCTCCCTTCTGAAATATTTTGACCACCCTGTCCACCCATAAGAAGGTCTATTCGTCCAAGACTTTAGTAGAACCATGAAAGCTCGACTCCTGCAGAGTCGATGCTAATGCTAAGGAAACCAGGGTTAGTTATATATATATATATCATTATATTATATACTATTATATATATTATATATATATATATATATATTATATATATATATTTATAATATATATATATATATATATTATAGTATATATATATATTAATCAATTCTGTGTAAACCCAAATATATTTATATAGTATATATATTTTTTTTGTTTTTTTTGTTTTTTTTTACAGAGATAAACACCGTCACTTACGGGCAGAGCCTAATCTAGGAGGGGGTACTCATTTAACGTCCGAGCAGGACGGAAGCCAAGCCCAAGGAGAGAATAGCTCACATTTCTCCCACCCCGGACCAAGTTGCGAACCTGGGGACCCCTCACTTGCGTTTGGGAGAGTGCATCTAATTGAGCTAATCGGGCCGCGCTTTTATAAATAAAATATGAAATACAAATAAAAAAATTAAATAAAAAAAGTTATATATACAATATATATATAATTACATACATAATATATATATATATATATATATATATAATATAATATATAGTTATTATACCATACATATATATATATATACATATTATATATGATATACATATATATATATACCATTATATATATACATATACATATACACATATATAAATATATATACACATACACATATATATATTACATATATATATATATACACATATATATATATATTATATATATATAATATATATATATATATATATAATATATATATATATATATATACTATATATATAATACTATTATATATATATACTATATATATTATATATATACACTATTACATGTATCCACAAGTCATTTTACATCACTTTATCTTATATTACTATTCGTAAAGGTATGTAAATTTATAAGCTTTATAGTTGACTTTCCTCTGATTATCATATGCAATAATAATACAGCCAATACTCTAAGATTACTCAATATCAGCGATATAGTTACTTACTAGTCATGCACATCACAATATTATTGTCTCCCATTTTTATATAACCATTATCTGGTTATCTTAATCAAATATCGTCGATTAATAGCACTAATGAGTACAGTCTTCTTTTCTGGAATTCACCATTATTTACTATCACGTGAGACGTATCATTATCTAGTCACTGTATTATTAAGCATATTCACAGCACACATTTATCTATTACGTTACCCACTATCATTTAACGACTTTTAATCTATCATTCGCCATTATCATATGTTTTGTATTTATATTTATATGATTATTATTATATAATATTATTATATTATATTATTTATTATTTATTTATTATTATTATATATTTATTATTTTATATATTATTATTATTATGTAATTATTTTAATTTGATTATATATATTCGTTCATATTTATTATACTGTAATGAATAATTCAAATAAATCATTATAAAATTTAATTATTATCATTTAATTAATTATTATTATATTTTATTGTTATCATCTAATCACTATCATATTATTATAAATATCTACTTACTTCCATTATGCACTATTTTAAATATTTTAATTGAAAACAATATAATATAATATATTAATATTACGTTTTCTCATGGGATAAAGAATAAATTTGAAACTAGTGAGGGATATTTCCCTAAGCACCTCAGTCTAAGTTACGGATAATTATTGAGACCCTTCTTTCAATGTTAATTTGGTAATGGCGATAGAACGTTTCATCCAAATTACTAGTTCTAAATCTGTATAAATGACATTTGTGAAATGGTAAAAAGTTACCTAAGTACTTTTTGCAGTGTATAAGTTAATTTTTTTGAATAAATTCATCCAAAAGAATTACGATGAGCCATTTATTTGTTGCTTCACACTCAATTGAATAGGTTGGATTTAAAATTTTGTCACGATCTTAATATTATTGTTAACAAGATGACAAAAATTAATGTTATTATTTTTCAATTCGTATAATAAAATACCAAATTACAAATAAATTATTTAATTTTCTAATTTTCAACTGCCTTCTAAAGATATTATATTCTCAAATTGCATAGTTCTTTATTCTTATCAATTTACAAATTATACATCTTCCCAGTCCTATTCATTTTTCATTTCCAAACCAGGTTTAAGTGTAAAGTATACATTTCTTTCAGATCCTCCGCTGTCTTCTCCTATCCATTCCTTGTTCTCCTCTTTCTGTTTTCATTCTCTTTATCCCTCTAAATTTTTCATGCGACCATTCCAAGACAATATATATTACGTCTAATGACTTATAATTTAAATATATATATTAATATATAATATTAATATTTATAATATATTATATTATATTTATATATTAATAATTTAAGTGCTGTTGCTAGATGAAATGTTTTGATTAATATAATAATTTCAATTGATGCCTTAATGCTAATATATTTATAATTAATCCTATATATATATCTATATTATTTTAATATATTATATAAATTAATCATATATATAGTAATATAATAACTAGATAAATATTATAATTTAACTTAGTAAATTTAAGTAAATTATATAATTACTAAACTCATAATACTATATATATATAATAAATACTATTTTATTTTAAATATATAGAATATATATGTTGCCTATAATATAATATTATATAAATTAATTTAATAATTATTATCTTCTAAGGAGTTTATAGAGAATTAATACAATAAGTTAATTTATTTACTTTTATTTTTATTGATTATAATTATATGATATGAATTGGTCGTAGGAAAAGAGCAGTATATATTTGATTTCAGATAGAGAAAAGAACTCTTTCTGTCGTTATGCATATCATAATAATTAAGATGTAAGTTAAAGTTATAGATGAGATAAATTAGCCATTCTGCTCTATAAAATAATCATGTGTAGAATGATTATTGATTCCAATATGGTACCTTTAAATAAGGAGCTGTTGAGATTCTTTATTGTGAAGTTTAATTATAACACAAATAACCAAGTCTTGACTAAAAGATTAATAATAGTTAATATACAACTTAAAATAAAATATATTTCTATTTTATAACAATAATAACTTATCACTTAATAAGTGATCTGTAGAATTAAATCTTTTGCGAAGTGAGAACTGAATGAACTAAACATCTTTTGAAAATCACCCGCATAAACCCTGTTCATATGCGCAGCTCATATCCTCCTGACGGACTCCGCACCTCGCTATAGTCCGCACCTTAATTCTGGTAGTCCTGCTCGGAGCGTAAGGAATATCAATATGGTACTAGCGTGAATATATTACTATAAAGAGCGAATTAGCTCCTAACCTCTGCAGTATTTAATACACAATTTCTTTCGTGTCTATTATTAAACCGATAAGTATAAACAAAATACACTATGATGATATATTATGTCATTACATAATCTATAAGAAATATTATCTTTCTTAAGCATACATATATCAACGTCTCAGTGAACAAATTTGAATCATTTTCTAAAATACTGCTTGAAATTTTAATTTAGTCAACTAAATATTTATAATTTGCATACTATATCGTGAGACTATGTCATATGTTCATTATTTATATTAAATATATTATATATTTATATTATAATATATATATATAATATATAATATAATATAAATATAATATATATATATATATTAATTAATATATATAATATATATAATATATATTATATCTATACTATAATATATCCTATATATTATATATATTATATAATTATTATATATATCATAATTATATAAAATTAATTAACATAATAATATAATAATTAATATATATATATATTATATATATATATTTAATTAATATATATACTATATAATATACTTATAATAATTATTATAATATATGAGTTTTAACTAATAATTTTTAAATCGTCAATTAATTTGTTGATAAAAATAATATATATTATAAATATATATTTATAATTATATAATATAATATATTATATTAATAGATATATATATATATATATTATAATATATATAATTAATATATTATATTATAATATATATATATAATATAATTATATTAATAAATTATATATATATTTATATATTATATATTAATATAATATTATATATTATTATTAATATATATAATTATATATTAATATTAATTTATATATTTATATATATTTATCTCTTCATTATATTATAATATTTCTTC
>JABUQX010007344.1:60000-62151 GCA_015478945.1 Trachelipus rathkii | reverse complement strand
AGAAAATGAATATTATTAATATATAATAATATTTGAACTAATATGTATGGTGTATGAGATAGAGGTCAAGCTTTATTTTATTTAAATTCTACACACACACATACACACATAAACACACACACATATATATATATATATATATATATATATATATATATATATATATATATATATATATATATATATATATATATATATATATATGTGTGTGTGTGTGATTCAAGCATAAGTTAAACTTTAGAAGTTTTAAAATGTTTGTAATTTAGATAAAAAAGTAAAGTTGTCTACAAGGAAAGTGAAAATGTTTGTATAAGCAAATATTTTCTTTAATAAAGAACTTTCGTAGTTAAGACATTCCTCCCCCCATCCCCTCAAGAAACCTCGATGATACTAACTAACATAGAAAAAAAGTTTTAAAATATTCAAGATGAAATTTCATATTTAGTGAATTTTTTTTCTTCTTTTTAATCTGAAAAAGTAGATTGGGAGTGAGAGCGAGAGCAAGTAAGAAAATGGGAGAGCAAATGAGAATTAATGTTGTAAACAAAAAAAAGAAAAAAAAGAAAGAAAAAATCAATCTTCGTATTTCTGGAGCAGATGTCCTTGTGAGACTCGAAAATTGTGAGTTGAAAATGATAAGTGACCTTTTCTGTTCTACAAAAGGAAATTGAATTTATAAAATAATAAACCCTTAAAAAAATGAGGATAAATCAATATAAAAAATATAAAAAAAAAAAACTTTATGGAACATTGAGGAAAAAGTTTTGGCAAGAAATTCAATTAAAATAATTGTTTTTTATACAGGCTTTTAAATTAGAAACCTTGATTTACTTTTATAATATCTTTAAGACTATAAAGCAGTGGTGCCCAACCTTTAGTCTATCGCGAGCAAATTAAAAATTTAAAATTTTTTGGCGAGCCACACATAGGACGACGACCACTAATAATCAGTAATTTATATATATATATATATATATATATATATATATATATATATATATATATATATATATATATATATATATATATATATATATATATATATATATATATATACGATGCCACCATTCACGGACAGGGCCCTTTTCCAAAGGAGGGGGTAAAACAAAATACAAAAAGAATGAAAAGAAAAAAACAAAAAGGAAAGTAAATTCACCCAGTCCCTTGTCTAACGCAATTCCCTCAGGTGGACGTAGACGCGAGACTTAAAGAGAGGAAGATTGAATACTGTAGGAAAAATGGATGAAGGCAATTAGTTCAACAAAACAAATGTGGCTGGAAAGAAGGAGGCACCACAATGAGTAAACCTTGAGTATCCAATATTCACACAATAGTCATGTGAGAGTAAGGCACCTCTTGTTTTACGAGGGCGACGCAGTGGTTGAGGAATGTGGGAGATCAATTGTCTCGAGCACCTGCCGTTGTAATACCTATATAAAAGAGATTGGGCACCAATATCAACTCGCAGAGAAAGAGGGTCAAGGGAATTAGAAAGTATTGGACAGTTTATTAGTCTCTTAGTCTTAGCCTCAACACTATCCAAAAGGAGGGTGGAACCGGATCCACCCCAAATGTGATAACATTATTCAATACAGGGGCGAACAAGACTCTTATATAACTGGAGTAACTGAGCAGAAGAAAAATTCACGCAATCTGAACAGAATTCTCAGCTTCATAGAGACCATTTTAGCAACCGATTTGATATGAGGTCTCCAAGACAATTCACTATTTATGTTCAGTCCAAGAATATTTATGTTGTTTATAGGTGAGACATTAGAGCCGTCGAAGGGGATAGGAAGGTTTTGAGGTGTTTTAGAGAGGGAGATATGAAGTTGAGTTTTTAAAGAGTTGAATTTCACAAGAATGCGGTTAGCCCACTGAGAAATTCCGACCACATCGGCAAGAATTGAATTTGAAAACTGTAGACGAGAGGCAACTCTAGATACAAACAAGGGAGCACATTTGAAATGAGTAGAGGAATAGAGAGTTGACTCAGCAGCATAAGAGTGAACAAAGTTAGAAGTCCAGCTAAGAAGACCGTTAAAGAAAAGTAGGAATAAAGGTGGAGATAAAACAGAACCCTGAGGAACACCACAATTAACAAGAAAGGAGAAAGAGGTTGCTCCATCAACAAGAGTTGAAATGGAACGA
>JABUQX010007344.1:50000-52500 GCA_015478945.1 Trachelipus rathkii | reverse complement strand
AGCGTCAAGAGAAGATCAACAAAAGAAGTCTCATTGTATGATTAGATTTTATTCTTAGAGTAATTTCCAAAACATTTGAAAGGTAAATAGGAAAAAATAGTTAAATTGGATAAAAAAGCTAATAAACTAAATAAAGGAAAACAAATAAGGGATAAGAGAGAAAAAGAGGAAGAGAAAATTAAACATAAAAAAGGAAAGCTAAAATAATCTGTAAAGAAGTAAATAGGATTTGGAAAAATAAAATCAAAAAATATAAGTAAAAATATTAAATTCAAAAAAAAAAAAAAAATAAAAACAAGGAATAAAAGTTGAAGAAAAAACAAATTTATTAGAACGAAGATAGTATGAGAAAGAGACAAAGGAAAAAAAATAAATGTTGATAACTTTTTTTTTTTTTACACAAAGGTAAAAAATAAAATAGAAAATTCTATTTGTGAAATAACTTTTACAAAAAAAATGGGAATACGAATATGTTATTTAGTTGCAAAAGTCTAGGATAAAAAATAAACAAAAAATAAAACTAATTCTCTTTCATAAAAAAATGAGAAAGTTTATGTTGTAAAGGAATAATTGAAAAAAAATTATTATTATTATAATTATTATTATTATTATTATTATTATTATTATTATTATTATTATTATTATTATTATTATTATTATTATTATTATTATTATTATTATTATTATTATTATTATTATTATTATTATTATTATTATTATTATTATTATTATTATTATTATTATTATTATTATTTTTATTATTATTATTATTATATTATTTATATTAGTGGTAGTAGTAGTAGTAGTAGTAGTAGTAGTAGTAGTAGTAGTAGTAGTAGTAGTAGTAGTAGTCGTAGTAAATTTATTATTTCTGTAGTAAAGACATTCGGTTATATAACAGAGGAGTATAATTTCAAAAAATATCATATCACCAAACACTCTCTCTCTCTCTCTCTCTCTCTATATATATATATATATATATATATATATATATATATATATATAAAATTGCTTAATAACGAAGATTAAAAAAGCAAGAGAAAATTAATTACAGATTGTTGAAAAAATAAAAGTTTTATTTTCAAATTACCAATATATTGTATAAATATGTTTACTCGATTGCGTGTTTGAAATTAGAAATTCTGAAATTTGTGATAAAAGGTGTAGTGTAGTGTAGTGTAGTGTAGTGTAGTGTAGTGTAGTGTAGTGTAGTGTAGTGTAGTGTAGTGTAGTGTAGTGTAGTGTTTAGTGTAGTGTAGTGTAGTGTAGTGTAGTGTAGTGTAGTGTAGTGTAGTGTAGTGTAGTGTAGTGTAGTGTAGTGTAGTGTTTTCTGTTATAATGTGATGCTGATTGTTTTTTGTAAGGTTGTGTGTTAAAGTGTAGTGTACTTTATTGCAGTGTTAAGTAGTGTATTGAATATATTGTGATGTAGTGCATTGAACTGTTTTATAATTTTGTATTGCTTTATATGGATTACTAATTATTTACTTTATAATTATTTATTTAATTTATTACTTTTACTTTATAGATTCACAATTATCTATAATTATCATCGATGTCGGATGCATTAATCCATAGGATTATCAATCATATATATATATATATATATATATTATATATATATATATATATATATATATATATAGTATATATATATATATATATATATATATATATATATATATATATATATATATATATATATATATCACCAAGAGGTGAGGATGGGGGGAAGTGGGGCAGGAAGGGGATATGGAAATACAAATGGAAGAAATTATTAGGGCTTTAACTAAAGGAAAAAAAGGAAAGTCTACAGGTCTAGATGGTGTGAGTATGGAAATGTTACAGATGGGAGGCAGAGGGGTGGAGAAATGGCTGTATAGGTTATATAATTTATGTTGAGGAAGGGAGAGGTTCCACAGGATTGGGAGGATGGTTGTTTGGTTCCCCTGTATAAAGGGAAAGGGGATAGATGGAGTGTGGGAATTATAGAGGTATTTGTCTTTGAGTGTAGTAGGAAAGTGTATGGGAGAATACTAATTGAGAGGGGGAGAGATTTAACGAAGAGGAGAATGGGGGAAGAACAAGGAGGATTTAGGGTGGGAAGGGGATGTGTGGATCAAGTATTCACAATGAAGATGCTTGTGGAGAAAGGCATAGAAAGGAAAGGGAAAGTGTATGGGTGTTTTTTAGATCTGAGAAAGCATATGATAGAGTGAAAAGGGGGAATTATGGAGGGTGCTGAAGGAATATGGGAGGTAAATTAGGTAAAGGTATTAGGGCCTTTTACAGGAATAGCAGAATGTGTGTGAGAGGATTAGGAGGGGAGAGTGAGATGTTTGGGGTAGAGAGAGGGCTGAGACAGGGATGTGTAATGTCACCGTGGCTTTTCAATTTATTTATGGAGAGTGTCTGCAGAGGAATGATGAGGGAGGGGAGAGGGGTAGAATTGATGGATAGGGGTGATAGATGGGAAGTGAACATGATACTATTTGGTGGA